>SNVD02007729.1:0-30051 GCA_013180625.2 Boswellia sacra
AAATTTATCAAATTCTATAATATCTTCATATTCAGCAAAATACCATGTACTATAATCATTGCAATTGTTGTTAGTGTAACACAATTCAATATTTTATCTAAATGATATATATCAATCAGCCAAAGAGAGAGCAAAGATGGCGTATATTGTTAAATCCACCAACAAACAAACGATATAAAGTGGGAATGTAACTACAAAGCAAGAAGAAGGGACGGTATTAACCTAGAGTGAAGAAAGTATGCTTCGACTTAGATGCACCGGAAGCTTTGCAAATGACCACCCGAAGTATGTAGTAATAAGCAGTTGCCTTATCCACACCGAGGTCAAAATTGCTCCTAATAAGAGACAAGCCAAAACAGGGGGAAAAAGAAAACCAAAAAAACAAGACCTAAAATTACAAACGGTGTTTTTCCACAGCACATTCAGATTCACCCCGATAATGTATGCAATCGATTTATAGCTTATACACGTTGTTTAACAGATAAATTATGCTTCGACTAGTTGGCTTCAACATATCAAATGAATTGACTATTGCTGAAATGTTTTTCTCTTTAAAGATTAGGAAATTAAGTAGTTTCAAGGTACGTGGCATTGTCCACCCTCATTGCAGACCAGTCTAGTGCCTATTCAGGTTCACCACTGGAATATACGTCGAAGTTTCCAGCCTATATACCTTGAAACTTTAATATTAAATTCTATTTCAAGTATGTTAGCCACACAATATTTCATGAGAGGATTTAGCTATAAAACGTTTTTAATACATTAACAGTAAATTAGCTTCATGGTACGATACATTACATTTTTCAGATTGATGCACTGAGTAGCAAGAAATAATGTGCAGCTACCTAAAACCAATGGATGTCAACATTGCTCGCAATAGGAAACAAGCCACAAAACGAGAGCAAAAAATCCAAAACAAGACGACATTAAAAAAATCTATTTTCCCACAGCATATTCAGATTCACCATGCAATCGATTTATAGCCTATATATGTTGTTTAACAGAGAAATTATGCTTCGACTAGTTGGCTGCAACATATCAAATGAATTGACTATTGCTGAAATGTTTTTTTCTTCAAAGAATAGGAAATTAAGTAGTATCAAGGTACGTGGCGTTGTCCACCCTCATTGCAGACCAGTGTAGTGCCTATTCAGGTTCACCATTGGAATACACGTCGAAGTTTCCAGCCTATATACCTTGAAACTTTAATATTAAGTTCTTTTTCAACAAGTAAGACACACAATATTTCATCAAAGGATTAGCTTTAAAAATTTTTAATACATTAGCTAGGCTATTAGCAAATAATAATGAGCAGCTGCCTAATTACAATGATGTCAACATTGCTCGCAATAAGAAACAGGCCACAAAACAAGAGAAAAAAAAACCAAAACAAGAAATAACAGTAAAAGAAGTGTATTTCCACAGCATATTTAGATTCACCACTAGAATGTATGCAATCGGTTAATAGCCTTTATACATTATTTAAAAGAAAAATTATGTTTGGACTACTTGGCTTCAGCATACCTAGTAACACTACTATTGCTGAAATTTTTTATTCTTTTAAGGATTAGCTAATAAGTAGTTTCAAGGTACGTGGCATTGTCCCCCCTCATTGCAGACCAGTATAGTGCCTATTCAGGTTCACCACTGGAATATACGTCGAAGTTTCCAGCCGATATACCTTGAAACTTTAATATTAAGTTCTTTTTCAACAAGTAAGACACACAATATTTCATCAAAGGATTAGCTTTAAAAATTTTTATGTAATTTTCTATAAATTAGCTTCATGGTACGTGGCATTGTTGACCCTTAGTGCAGACCAATATAGTGTTGACCCTTAGTGCAGACCAATATAGTGTAGACAACGGGCAGGAGCATATGTAAAGTCACATTGAAAACTAATGTTTGAAATAGTAAACATTGGGAAACACACAAGGCAATAAGTTTAATTTAAAATTTAAAAAACTAAAACATACAAAGCAGAATAGATGAATTTGTTCCCTGTCTTCCAACACTCAACTGTTTGGCTTCTTCAAGTTTTTCTTTATGCCAGCTTTTAACTATATCTGTTCATCAAAAGAAAAGAGGCCAACTAATCAATATCTAAATATAAGCCACTAAACTTAAATTTACATCACAAGTATCTTGACATTTTCAAATTTGGAAATGCAAATCCAAGGAAAGAGAAACATTAAACAAACACTGTGGTTTATTAGAAAGTTAAATTTCACCATACTGCTCAGATATTTGCCAGCAAAGATAACAGATAAGTGCAAAGCACAATCTATCACAAGAAAAATAAATTAGGAGTTCCACTTCTCACTCTGCACATTCGCTTAGCTTTCCAGAATTTTGGCTCTCAACAATCTTCAAAATCAATGACTTATTCTCATCCAGATTCTGCAGGCATAAACAACCATAAGGCCAAAGAGTTTAATAACAAAATGGTGGGCTTAGAAACTCAAAAAATGATTGAAAATCCAACAAAAAAGTTGCAGAAAGAATCATGAAAAATATTAAATTGAGCCCCACTTTAATGATGGAAGGAACAATGGAAAGGAAAGAACAAAATTAATTGAATATAAATCTAAGTTCTTAAGAAAATTAATATTTTCTCCTGTTATTTCAAATACTCAGATGGAGGTCAAAGAATTAGCAGATATTAAAACATTGAGACTACTCTGAACCCAATTATCTTTTTTTCTTTCTAATCGCACAATTTATATCAAGATGAAATTTGGAAATAGAAACCAGGATAGCATCGGATAAGAAAGATTCAATTCATAACTTTGTTAAGGAGTTAACAAAATAGTTCTATGATTTCCATCCAATCACCTCCAAGACAAACCCTAACAATGCCAAGCTCACCAAGCAAGGAATCATACAAAGGTCAAAAATGCACAAGCAACTAAATGACTAGGACTGATTTTGTATGACACTTAATTATATAGTTGCACAACAATTTCTAGCAATTAAGTTAACTGGAGTACATTCACTATCATTGTAAACAAAGTAAGTCACTTGTCAAGGCCAAGGCACCTCCCAATATGTTTGCATGGATTTGAGATAAGCACTCTCTGACCAAGAATAAAAAATATTAGTCAAATCAAAGAAAACATCCTAGTCTTGAATGCTTTGAGTTTACTAGAGCATGCTACGCTATAGATCCCTACACATACAATGGCTCATTTTAATCCCAAAGTGCAAGCTCTGAATTTGCATAAACTCTAAAAGAAAAATGCATCTGAAACTAGTGTCCCAATTGACAAACTAAACGAATTACTCTACACATATATGCACTGCCAAAGTTAGCTGTTTACACATCAGATCATTATAAAGTCTGTTTAAGAATCCTTTAGGAGCAACAACTGTATGCCAATATGGAGTAGAAATGTCTATTTGCCTAAACCAGATTGGAGTATTTAGGCCATGTAATTTCAGCAAATGGGGTGGCTGTTGATAACTCTAAAGTGGAAGTCATTCAGCAGTGGCCTACACCAAGAAATTTGAGGGAATTGAGAGGATTTCTTGGGTTAACTGGATATTACAGGAAATTTGTGAAGGGTTACGGCAGTATAGCTTTCCCTTTAACGGAACAGCTTAAGAAAGACAGTTTTGGGTGGAATGAGAAGGCTGAAGAAGCCTTTAATAAGCTTAAAGAAGCCATGACTTAAGTTCCTGTTTTGGCATTACCTGATTTTGCACAACCATTTTATATTGACACTAATGCTTAAGAATTCTGGGTTGGTGCAGTGTTGATGCAGGGGCAAAGGCCAATAGCCTATTACAGCCACATGTTACCCCAAAGTCAGCGATTGAAATCTGTCTATGAGCGAGAGCTGCTGGCTATAGTGTTGCCTGTGCAGAAATGGAGGCCTTATTTGCTGGGTAGTAACTTTGTAATCAGAACTGATCAAAGGAGCTTAAAGTATCTTCTTGAACAAAGATTGGTGAGTGCAGAGAGCCAGAAATGGGTGTCTAAGTTGCTAGGATTCGATTTTGAAATACAGTACAAATCAGGGCTGGAAAACAAAGCCGCAGATGCATTATCAAGACACCCAGAATTCACTGCCCTGTCACTTTCTCCCATTTTTAATTTTGAAGAGACACAGAAGGAGTTGATGGCAGATTCAGAATTCAGAAAGCTAATGGAATCAGTGTCAGAGGGTACTTCAACCCGTGAGGGATATGCCATGGTCCTGGGTAAATTACTGTATAAGGGAAGGGTGGTCTTGAGCAGACAGTCTAAGTTGATACCCAAATTGTTGAAAGAATTTCATGACAGTCCTATGGGGGGTCACTCGGGTTTGATGAAAACCACTCAACGGATTTCGAAAGAATTTTTCTGGCCTGGTATGAAAAGAGATATCAAGTCTTATGTAGAAAAATGTGGTGTTTGTCAACAAAATAAGTACTTGGCTTTATCACCAGCGGGTCTACTCCAGCCTATACCTGTACCCAACCAAGTTTGGGAGGATCTTTCCATGGATTTTATTGAGGGGCTGCCTAAATCGGAAGGGTATGATGCTATCCTAGTTGTGGTGGACAGATTAAGCAAATATGGGCACTTTATTGCCTTAAAACACCCCTTCAATGCTCAATCAGTGGCTGCCATTTTTGTTAAAGAAATAGTGAAGCTCCATGGCATTCCAAGATCAATCATCACGGACAGAGACAAAATTTTTCTCAGTCTATTCTGGACAGAACTGTTCAAGATGCAGGGCACGGTATTGAAACGCAGCACAGCCTATCATCCGCAAACTGACGGACAATCGGAAGTAGTTAACCGCTGCCTAGAGACCTATTTAAGGTGTTTTGTGGCTGGAAAACCAAAACAGTGGGTGACATGGCTTCCTTGGGCTGAATATTGGTATAACACTACCTACCACACTTCAGCCAAGTCCTCTCCATTCATGCTACCTTATGGAAGAGAACCACCCCCTCTGGTCCGATACAGATGTAATTCCACAGCTGTTTCCACAGTGGAAAAATTGTTGGAGGAAAGGGATGCAATACTAGATGAATTAAAATAGAATTTAAAGGAGGCCCAGAACAAGATGAAGGGAATAGCAGATAGGAAACGCAGGGATGTTCAATACCAAATAGGTGACTTGGTTTATCTTAAGTTACAGCCCTACAAGCAGCAATCCTTGGCTAAGCGCAGATATGAGAAACTTAGTCCACGCTATTATGGACCTTTTCCTGTGGAAGCTAAAGTGGGAAAGGTGGCTTACCGCTTAACATTACCAGATGCCTCTCAAGTGCATCCACTCTTTCATGTTTCTCAATTGAAACGAATGATAGGGACTGCACCAGTTTCACCAGCCATCCCTCCTCAATTAAGTGCTGATTTGGAGTTGAAGGTTGAACCTGAAAGGGTATTGGGGGTACGCACAAAACAGGGAGAAACAGGAAGTGTATTCGAAGTCTTGATTAAATGGCAGGGGCTACTAGACTTTGAAGCTACCTGGGAACAAGCTGATATAATCAAGGAGCAGTTTCCTACTTTTCAGCTTAAGGACAAGCTGAATGTTTGGGCGGCCGGTGCTGATAGGCCCCCAATCAAGTTTACTTATGCTAGGCGTAACAAGTCAAATAAGCAAAGGGTAGAGGAGGGAATTGAGTGAGTTAGCAGTGAATAAGCAAAGGGTAGAGGAGGGAATTGAGTGAGTCAGCAGTGATGGGGCCACGGGTATGGGACTGTTGAGAGTTGGTTATTGCTTAGGGAAAAGTGAAGTTAGTTAGAGAAAATATAGGGGACAGAAGAGAGAGGGAAATCAGTCAGTTATTTGGTAGCATATTTCTTGGGAGAGCTGGCATACCTCTCGAAGAGTCTGCCACCTTCTCTTGTATCCGAAATTCATTCTAATAAATTGAAGAATTTCCAGAAACTCCTATCTTAATCTAGCTTCATACTCTGATTCAGTGCTCTAAGTTGTGTGTGAGTTGTGTGCGGTTTGAGAAGGAGCAGAGATTATACCACATATGCATACATATATTAAACAAATAAAAGGTACTATGTGCATGCATACATGAACCCATTTGAGCTACATTATTGGAATCAGTTTAAGCAAATATCACCGCTTTATAATTGCATTAAATTTTGTGATGCAAACAAACAGCAGATGCAGAATTCCAAAAGATAAACAAATATTTTCTAACAAGAAGAAACAAATGCATACATATTATATGAATAACATAGTTCCACCGAACAAAAGAATCATATATATAGGGATCCAGGAGCCCCAACATAAGTATAAGCATATATTTATAAATTTGATTACGCTGCTAAATTAAGGGGTATATATACTGATTACATATATAAAATTGCATGTTAATTTCAACGTTAATGCATATAAAATTCAAATGCAACGTGTGACATATGAGTAGTAATTTAACAATTTGATGAGAATAAATGAATAAAAAATTATAGGTGAAGGACAGAAACATGACATGACTAATCTACCCACCTGCTGAAGCTGCAGAATGCTCTGCCTTCCTTGATTTCCTTGATCTAGCAAAGAAACCTCCTTTACAGCGAAAAATAATCCATCACTACAGAAAACCAGAGAGAATGACAACCTGCAAGAAAATGCATATTTGATCAGTTCATACCGAGTGTAGTATTCTGATAGTAAATGAGATCTTATAACACTGTATTTGATGAAATACATTTTTTTGTCACACTTGAAGTGGTAGTTATATCTCGTGAAAGTGTCAAAATTGTGGCAGCTCTAATCATTAAGTCCATACTTTATTTTTCTTACATTTTCAGCAGCAGTCATTTTGCCTTTGGACCTCTCATTTCCAATTCAAGGGGGGAATAATCATAGGTCTAAAAGTGAGTAGACTGAACATGATATTCTTGCTCTTCTTGAGCTTAGACTGCATATGCAACTTTTCACCCACAAATAATTTCAATCAAAGTATTTGGTGCACTAAAATGCAGGACCATGCAAGATTACACAAAGATAATTGCAATCCACCATATGAATGCACGATATCAATCAACAAAATAACTAAACTTCTACTTATTCTTAAAGAAGCTGGAATTGAGTAATTTGTGTTTGCACAAAGGATCAGGAGACAAAACAAACACAAGCACCACTTGTATGAATAGTTAGGCACACCCATCGACAGACATGTGCAGGCACACATAAAGGTGAGAAATTCCCACGTTAAACTCTTCATATAATTAGTCAGGAGGAATGATCCTAACAAGTTATGAAATTCTTTCCTATGCAGCAGATATTCACTATTCTGGAACTTTTAATTGCTTTTGCTTTGTTAAGTAGCGAAATGTGCAAGCCACTGATAACTATCTTTATTACTATAAATTTTGTTAATTTCTTAATTATTTAACAAGAATGCATTAGAAAGCACTTCTGCAAAAGCACAAAGAAAGAAAAAGCAGGATTTCAGCGAATCATCCGCCAGAGCTTTCCATAAAGAATATCGAAAGAAACACTCTTAAGCAATCTTTCAACCTCATCCTTACTGTATATGATAAGTTAAATATATAAGCTAGCTACCTCAAAAACACATGAACTGAGAACAGAAAAAAGTATTGTTATAGCAAAGAAAAAATAATTCACCAAAAGCATTCTGAAAATGTTTAATGAAGGTTTTTGTTTCTCACTTTTTCTGAATTGTGAAAACAAGAAATCATTCTTCAAAAACAAACAAGAACTTACTCTAAAAGCTAATCATAAGAACTTTAACAGTTAACAGAGACTAAAAAACTATGAAGAGTGCGTAATCTACATAATTTTACACAAGTTTCAACCATACTCCAAAATCCACTAACAAAATTTAAATTTTAATCCAAACTATGATGAGCATAATCCAATCTTTGTCCGTGTTCGATTTCAACTAGAATTGCTTTAATTCGAGTTAGCAACCAAGGGCCATAATAGAGCATCGGTCCATCGATATATTAGCTACCAAGGCTAGCATTGTCGTGATCATAAATTATAACAATATCACATCACTAGCCGCCACTTTTGTCAGACTTTTTCAACCCTAAGTAGCTGGCTATACCTCGTCAATAATTTTAAATACAGATCCGCAAATACACACTTTGCTCGTATCTGTGTCTCAATTAGTCCTTATCATACAAGATTGATATAATCTTTAAAACATTAATAGAGATAAATCTGTGAAAAGAAAAATTACTATAAATGGAGATTGATGAGTTTAAATGTGGGGACTTAATATAATTACTCTCAAGGATTTGTTGTAGGCGTTGTTCATGGATTGGTTGGTACTGTGTATATGTGAATTATTTGGGCTGTGCTATGGATTGCCTGTGGGCTGTCTTGTTTGGATTGGGTTGGTTAGGGATTTGTCATGTGCTGTTTTCTTGGATTGGGTTGAGCTGTGACTAGGGAGGATTTTTGTGGGCTGAAGGTAGTGTGATATTGGATTAGGTTGGGATCACCTGGTCTGTGTACCTGTGTTGGTTGCAAACTTACAATTGGCCAGAGGCTACTCCAATTTCTGTTCAATTTTTTTCACGAAGTTATTATATTCAATCCCCAATTCTAATCTCATTATACCCCACTTTCAATTTATCAAAGATAAAATTGTAATTTAAAAATAATCTTTTTATTATTTATTTGGGAGAAAAATATTATAAAAATATATAAATAAAATAATATTAATCAATTCAATATAGTAATAAAAGATCTAATATAATATCAAAACTTTTAACTAATTATCCTAATAACACTTTAAGACTGCCATCATCTTATCGTACAAGAAGATACACGAAAACTATAGATTAGTGAACACAACTCTTCTAACAGCACATAGGCTTTTCAAAATCTATGAAATCCCTTAAATATTTCCTCTTCAAAAACTGTTAAACCCCTTAATTTTTACCTCTTCAATAATCATGTCTATTAAACATTTTGCTATATTTATACGGCTTTTAAGAAGTCCCTTTACTTTGAAAATACAATTACCTAATTACAAAATAAATATATGCACACTATAGTTTTATAATAAATCATGAGACCTCAACTTAAATTGATAAAAGAACTTAGAAAAAAATCGAAACTTTTGTTGAACTCTTAAACATTCAGAGTCAAGATTAAAACTTTTAAATTCTTTCCAAAATTTCGTTTCAATAGAGACTTTTTGCTTTTGACATACTGTAACTTTACCAAAAAGGCTAACGGTATATATCAAACTATAACATTTCAAAAAAAGAAAAAGAGAGGCAAAAGAAAAGTATGAATTTAATTATATTTTACAAGGTGAAGGCAAAGCTAGTATTAAAAATTTTCACTTTCAATTTTTTGGTTCAGAATTAGTTGGTTAGCACTTCAACGAATCAGCTTTTAAAAGTTATCTGGAAGCATCGATCAGGGAGATTAATGAGTTGTGTCATTTATTTATTTGATAATTAACAATAAGAATCAATCCACTATCATGGATTATGCTTTTACACATTTCAATCATACGCCAAATTATACTACCAAAAATAAACTTTTAATCCATTGATACATTATTATCAAATTTTTCGTAATATAAACACTCAAGAATCGCCATAGTTTTAACAGATGATGGAGCTTACCCGATATCCGGCAATAGTGGAGTAGAAACGAAAAAGTGAGGATGGTGGAGGCGTCCTGTTTTGATGCTTGGGGAAGAAGATGATACGAACCAATCGGGACTCAGTGTTGACGCCGTTGGAGGGAGTGGCTATGGCAGAATGAAGCGGAGGTCCTGGAGGATTAGGGTTAGGGTTAATCGATACGGTGCAGGCGTCCTGTTTTGATGCTTGGGGAAGAAGATGATCCGAACGAATCGGGACTCGGAGTTGACGCCGTTGGAGGACGACTTCGGGATTGGCTATGGCAGAATGAAGCGGAGGTCTTAGAGGAGCACGGCGCTTAGCGGCTGGTTACAAGTTTTGGCTTGCGTTTAGGGATTAGGGTTAATCGAAACCTAATCGGTGAGTGGTTAGAGTTGACACCGATGGACGACGACTTGGGGAGTGGCTACGGCAGACTGAAGCGGAGGCGGAGCACGGCGCTTGGCGAGTGGTTACAAGTCTGAGTGGCCTGCCGTTTAGGGATTAGGGTTGATCAAAAAATCTCTTTCGTTATATACTATATGAAATTTACAAACAATCCCCATCTATTATTACTTGTCAAAATTGTCCCCAAAAATTACATAAAAATCCAGATATTCTATAAATTTTGAAATACGGAGTAGGACAAACAATTTGTTACTGTATATGCTTGCTACATACTTGACACTATCAAAAATTGTGACAAATATATAATATAGTAAAACCAATGAGTGACAAATATGAACAAAATATGGATTTGACTTTTATATTAAGATTATATTTCTCACTTTCTAAAAAGACTGACAAATAAAAAAAATTCAATATGCCAAATATATGAAAAATTCTTGTAGTGACTACCGAGAATAAACCAACTTGTGGATGCCACAGCAGACCATGAGTTAATGAGTTTCATAGATGCTTTTTCTGGTTACAATCAGAACAAGATGTACCCACCTGATGAAGAGAAAACTGCATTTGTCATAAATCAGGGGTTATATTGTTACAAGGTCATGCCATTTGGCCTTAAAAATGCTGGAGCTACTTACCAAAGACTTGTGAACAAGCTTTTCAAAGAGGAAATTGGCAAGAATATGGAAATCTATGTTGATGATATGCTGACCAAGTCCACAATCGCAGAGGAGCATGTTGAAGAATTAAAGCAAACATTTGAAGTATTAAGAAAGCATCACATGAAGTTAAACCTAGAGAAGTGTGCCTTTGGAGTGTCAGCTGAGAAGTTCTTGGGTTTCATGGTAAGCCAAAGAGGCATTGAAGCCAACCCAGATAAGATTCAAGTCATTTGTAACATGGAATCCCCTAAGACACTCAAACAGGTGCAGATACTAACAGGAAGGTTGGTAGCCTTGAGTCGGTTCATTTTAAAGGCCACAGATAAGTCACACCCTTTTTTCAAAGCAATGAGGCAAGGAAAGAAGATGCAATGGACAACTGAATGTGAGGTTGCATTTCAACAATTGAAGAATTACTTGGCAAGTTCTCTACTCCTCTCGATACCTGAATAGGGTGAGACCCTCTATTTATACTTAGCTGTCTCTGTGACCGCTGTAAGTTCGGTGCTGGTTCGCGAGTCTAAAGGAATTCAGAAACCTGTTTATTACATCAGCAAGTCTCTTGTAGATGCAGAAACCCGTTACTGAGCATTAGAGAAATTAGCTCTTACTTTAGTAGTTTCATCTAGAAAGCTCAGGCCTTACTTCCAAGCCCATTCAATTTGTGTAGTCACTGATCAACCTTTGAAGCAAATCTTACAAAAGCCTGAACTTTCAGGTTTGCTTAACAAAATGGAGCATTGAGATAAGCGAATTTGACATCACTTTCTCTTCTAAAAATGCAATCAAAGCTCAAGCAGTCACCGAATTCATAGCTGAATTCACCAACTGCTTAGAGGGATGTGATGATGATAAGCTGTTTTTAAGGCAAGAAAGTGATATACCCCAACAAAATGCAAAAGCATCAGATAAACAAAACTCTCAATCCATGAACGATCAAGAGACAACAAGCTGGACATTGGATGTTAATGAAAGTAGTAATGAGAAAGGTAGTGAAGTAGGAGTTGTCTTGGTAAGCCCAAAAAACGCAGAACTTTGTTATGCTCTAAAGTTTGGTTTTAAGGCTTCTAACAATGAAGTAGAATATGAGGTAGTTTTAGCTGGAATGAGACTAGCAAAAAACTTAGAAGTTGAACAACTGATCCTCAAAAGTGATTCGCAAGTGGTTGTGAGTCAAGTGAATTCAGAATACCAAGCTAAGGGGAACAATATGATAGCTTATCTCCACAGGGTCAATGAATTGAAGAAGCACTTCAAAGAATTAAAAGTAGTGAGAATCCCACGAGAAGAGAACCCACAAGCTGACTTTCTAGCTAAGCTAGCATCCTCTGCTGAAGTCAAAATGTCTAAGATAGTCCCACTAGAGTTTATCCCGAAATCGAGCATTCATCTTGACGATGTCATCTTTGAGATAAAAGCAGTGAATCAATCTCCAAGTTTGATGGACCCCTTCCTAACTTATCTCACAACAGGTGAGCTCCCAAATGACAAATTGGCGGCAATGAAGCTTAAATATCGAGCTACTATGTATTCTCTAATTGATAATGTCATGTACAAACGGGGTTATTGTATGCCTTATTTAAGGTGTCTCAATGATGAAGATGCTAACTATGTGTTGAGAGAAATCCATGAAGGAGTATGTGGAAACCATTCTGGAGCGAAGAGCTTAGCTTTTAAAGCTTTGAGGCAGGGTTATTACTGGCCTATCTTGCATGCAGATGCAAAGGCCTTTGTAAGAGATTGTGACAAGTGTCAACGGTTCGTAAATATACCCAGACAACCACCTGAGAAGCTTACCTTATTAAGTAGCCCTTAGCCATTTGCTCAATAGGGGATAGACTTAATTGGCCCTCTCTCAACGTCTAAAGGCCAAGTGAAATTTGCAATAGTAGCTGTTGATAATTTCACCAAATGGGTTGAAGCCGAGCCATTGGCAACCATCACTGAAAAGAAGACCACAAACTTCATTTGGAGATCTCTTATTTACAGGTTTGGGATACCACATACTATAATCACTGATAATGGTAAACAGTTTGACAATGCCAACCTTAAGGAACTTTATGAGCAGCTTGGCATCCATCATAAATTCTCCTCACCTGCTCACCCTCAAGCTAACGGGCAAGTGGAAGTAGTTAATAAGGAGACAAAGCATTTACTCAAAATCAAGTTAGAAGCACGCAAGGGGCCTTGGGCTAAAGAGCTTCACAATGTCTTATGGGCTTATAGAACCACCCCTAGATCCACAACAGGAGAAACCCCTTACTCTTTATCTTTCAGGGTGGAGGCTGTAGTTCTAGTTGAAGTGGGAATGCCCAACCTTTGAAGAATTGCTCACGATCTGGAGGCTAATTCAGAATAGCTCAGAATGTATTTGGATTTGGTTGAAGAAGAGCGAGACATGGCACAAGTTAGATTGGTAGCTTACCAACAAAGGGTGGCCAAGTTTTACAATTCTAGAGTTAAGGTAAGAAAGTTTGAAGTTGGAGACTTGGCTCTAAGGAAGGTAATGTTGAACATGTAGGAACTGGGAGTTAGAGTCTTAGGACCCAACTGAGAAGGCCCATACCGAGTAGAGCAAGTTCTTGGCTCGAGGGCTTATCACCTGCTTCGAATGGATAGGACTAAAGTTAGGCACCCTTGGAATGCCGAACACTTGAAGAAATATTACAGATAGCTATAAGCTATATTCTGAAGGCCTAAGTGCCTCTTTCTTCTTATTTTCACAAAGTGCCTGAGCGCTCTCTTTTGTAAAGGACCAAGGTCCTTCTTCACTCAATGAGCTAAGACTCACCTAATTAATGAGAAACCATATGAGGTATTATTCAAATTGCTATGCGAAATAATGCTAGTTCAATTTGCTAACATTCCAAAGTGGTTCTTCCAAGGATAGAACCACCCTTTGAAGAAGCCAAGACTATAAGTACATTAACTAATAGCCTTGCTTGCCTCTATTCTAAAATGATCTAAGGAGGAAACACCTCAAGGAAGTTAGAGTTACTGGTACATTCACCAGTTAGCTTAACTCACCAATAATAATAGCCCAAAAGGAATACGGAAAGTAATTCATATCACCGCTAAAAGGGGAATCATGTTTTATTACTTGTTGGAGTTGCTAGTTTATCGTTCCAAGTAACCTAAGTGTTGATGAGTTTCAATATGCTTTAAGAAACTATGATCACAAATAAATTCGAAACTCCTCATAAAATAGTTTATAACTACATCAATTATGTGCAAAAAAAAAAAAGAAAAAGGTTATGCAAAAAGAGAGTTATCCTTTCATAACAAGTATATATAATTTAATAATAAAACAAGACCTACGATAGAAAGTGCCACCAATTATAAGAATTAGCCTTGATAAACCGTTAAATAGTAGCGAATGCTAATAACAAAAGTCAAAGTATAGTGCCACAACGATCTGGACTTTAGTTCACGAATTACAGTAAAAAGTGATACAAAAGTAAGGGAAATGTAGTAATACATACATATACATATATACATGTATATATTTTTATATATATGTATATATACATATAAATAAATAGGCATCCCTAATCCTAAGCTGGAGGTGCAGTGCCTTGAGGGATTGTCTTACTACCTTCAGTAAACCTTTGTGCAATAGCACCGAAGTCTACATCAGGGTAATCCAAGCCTTCAATGATAGTGTCTACAGCATAGGTGGTCATCTCATGGACTTCTGAATCCAACTCGACAATCTCTAGCTCCTTAGCCTAACTTAACTTTCTCTCCTCGGCTAGTACTATCTCCTTCTTTTTAAGACGCTTCTTTAGATCTTTATTCTCAGCTTCCATCGCTTGCAGGGAAGACTTAAGGCTCTCTTTCTCCTCAAGTATTTGTTTCTTCATAGAATCATATTCTTTTCGTTCCCCTCTCAAAGTTTCAACTTCGTTTAAAGCAGCTCTAATTTCTTCATAATGTTAAGCCACTATATTGACACCCTGCAAAAGTTAAAATAATTAGTGATTGTGTAAAGAGAAATAAAGGCTTGGCTGTTTAAACTTACCATGATGTGACTCACAAAGGATAACTCAAATGCTGTCTTTGCTTTGAAGTTCTCGGTACTCCTAGCTATATCCTTTGAGAGAACTCGAGAAGAAGCTTGAACGTAAGGCAGAAGATGTTTAGCTTCAGCGGGACTCTCAATTTGAAATGAAAGGGGGCCGTTAAAAAGAGACAACCCCATAAATGTCTGATCAAGAGGTGCAAGGAAATTCTTAATCTTTTCACCAGGAAGGAAAGTCTTAGGAACTTTCTCAGTCACATTTGCATGAACTATTGCTATTCCGTCCTTGGGAGGTACTCCCTTAGATTTATGAGCCACATGCTTCACCTTTGGTCTTTTTTCCAATGCCTTATTGGTCACTTGAGTCCTAGTAGATATGGATTCACTAGCTTTCAGTTCACGCTTCCTTTTTGCTCTTAGCGCCTCAGCCAAAGCACCACTACTTTCTTTCTCATTTTGTCTACGCCTATAAAAGAAATTGAGGGCTAGATAAGATTGAATTAATAATGATCACAAAAATCAAACTAGAAAGCCTAAAAGATGAGGTGACTACCAAATTAGACTTCAGTTCAGCAACTAGTATTCATCACCAAATTGAGGTTCAATTCAATCAACATCATTCAAAAGTTCAACTTTTATTTTTGGTCACAAAAACTGATTCAATGAAAAATCACAAGTCAGAAATGTACCTTCAAAAGTGAAATCCTCTCCACTGTCTGAGTCCTCTAAATCCTCTATTTCTGGAAAATGGGAGATGAGCCCACTTCTTTTTAATCCTTTTAAATCAATCAATTTCTTAATGTTACGGTCTTGGTACTCAAGAGCTGTATTCACCCTATTCCTATATGCCTCGGAAAGCTTAGTCTTCCTGATATTCCCTACCAAAAGAAAAATAACAATGATAAGAAAAGCAATAGTAGCAATAATGATAATTATAACAAAAAGATAGAGAGGTGAATATAAATTAAAGAACTTACGGGGCATCCTAAACTCCGTTGGAGTTTTGGTAGCAATGGAAACAGATGTAGCATCCCATTCACCACCAACATAAAACCACCTAGTTTTCCACCCTTTCTTTGGAGGAGGGGCTCCCTATAGAATGCTCTTACCATCGGAGCCATGAATTCTAGGTCTCAATGCTAAAGTGTACCATCCTATCCCGGTGTCAGTTGAATTTGATTTGATGCAAAATAAGTAGAAAATTTCATCTAGGGTAATCTCGGTCTTATTAACTATCTTCCAAAGATGATACAAAGCTGAAAGAATCATCCATTCATTGGGATTCAGTTGACCGGGGGCTAACTTGGTGTATTTGAAGAAATTAGCAAAGTATGGTTGGAGAGGAAGTCTAGCCCCATATTGGAAAAACGAAGTATAAAAGAGTACCTCACCGTGCCTATACTCAATCCCTTTGAGTTTAAAGGTAGCCCTTGTGGTTATGTTGCTAGGAATTTTATACTCTCTACGGTATTTGGCTACACAAACACAATCGATCGAGCTGGGTAGCTCATCTATAGCAAATCCCTCAAAGTTGGGATCTTTTGGGTCTCTACAATGTGGGTGTTTCAAATTTGACACGCTTTCTTCCATTGAAGATGCTTGATCACCACTGTCATCATCACTAGCCTCGCTACCTTCACTTGTACTCATTTCAGCTTGGAGATCACTTTCATGCTTGAAAGGTTCGGTGGTCTCACCAACCTCCCAAACGTCCACATCAATCGAGGGAACACCCGTACCCAACTCCGGGTCAATAGACTGCGGGAGATCCCGAGTCATCCCGTTAGGACCTGTTTCACCAAGAAACGCAACATTAGGAGTTGTCGACCTACTTGGTCTTAAGGAAATACATTTTCTTACCCATACCCAAACTAAAGCTCAGTTCGTGACAAATCCGAAAAAGGATTGTCCCCCAAGTATAGGAGTGTCGAAGTAATAAAACCCGGTGAGACCGGGGTCGATCCACGAGGAAGGAGATTTTAGCGTTACAAATTATAAGATAAGCAAATATGATATGAATAATTCAAAGAAATGACAAGATAATATCAATAAATATGTAAGATGGTAGGCGGTATTACCGACCATTCAAATATAAAACAAAAACAAGAGGAGGTAAAACCATCCATGGAAATAGGTGGTATAACCAACCATAGTAAATTAAAGAACAATTTCATAAGGTGGTAGAACCTACCATAGTAAATAAAATAAAAAGTTCATAAACAATAGAATAATTAAAATACAAGAGGAACTAACACAATAACAATGAAGGCTAAGGTTAGGGGATCCGCCCTTGATATTTCAAATAAGGATAATTAACCCATTTTAGTTATATGAATTATATTTGTTTCATTACCAATATTTATACCACTTCTTGTAAATGGGTTCAAGCATCCAATGTGCCAATCACCATATGTCTACAACAAATCAAGGTTCCTAACTAGATTCGTGTCGGTAAGGAAGAACCATACATCATCTAGAAAGGATCCAAGCATTTGATGTGCCAAGGATTGTCGACAATGGATCAAGACCTCCACTTTACGAGTGGTGTCAAGATTGATTAAGAAATTAAATATAAATCATATTGAATAAACATTATAAGATTAAGATTATTAAGCACATATTAAGGGTTAGAGAATCCTTATTCTCATATCAAGGGTTTCACCCTTTCACCTTAGCAAAAGAGAAATTAGAAGAACATTATAATAGAAAGAAAATAAAATGCAAGAAAAAGGAAATTCATTAATAACATAAACACACAAAACACAATACAAGATCCTAGCCAAAGCCAAAATGTTCCAGCCAAGGCCAAGATGCCCTAATGGGTCACAAGGCACCTCTATTTATAGATACATCCAGGGGCAAACTTGTCAAATTACAAGGGCATAATTGTCAAATATTAGTTGTAAATATCTTTGACAATTGGGATCATTAGGCACCGACTTTGACCATCAATTTTGACATCGAAATGTTGTGAATTTTAATCACATGTCTTCATGAAAGTTGTAGATATTTCTCTCAGCTTTCTAGAACATATTGATTTGCATAATTTGGATACGTATTTTGAGAGATACGGTCCAAATACTGAGGCCTGGTCAGACTGGGCCGAGACTGTAGATGGGTTCACTTCAAGCCCAATTTTGGTCCACTAAGAGCCCGAATTTGATGATGCTTGTGAAATGCAATCTTGTAGAAAATTAAATCAGCTTTCCAAAACATTAAGATTGCACCTTCTGAGCTATAAATAGAGAGTTATGCCCATTTTACCGAACCTGTAACGAAACCAAAATTAAGATAAAGTTAATTCCAAAGATGCAAATGCTACAAATATGCTTAAGTTGAGAAATTTAATGACACTATTAATGCAATATGATGAACTAAACTCTTATTAACATGCATATTTAAGTGTTCATCACACCCCCCAACTAGCTTATTGCTAGTCCTTAGCAATTAAAGCGTTATTATTTAGAAGTGATTTATAGAATTTTACATCCAAGGTGGTCATTATTGCACTCTCCTTGATTTTATCCAAATAAACAAACTCTCAATCAATTATTATTATTTTTTTTTATATGACTGCATGTACCCTTCAGTCAAGATGATCCCACACCTTCTTTTGTGCTCAGTTACACATGCTATGGGCTTATTAGAATAAGCCATTCGGTTTCTAGTATTTGTTAAGGTTAACAACCTTAAGGTAGGGGATATTCATTCATTTTATACATTTTTTTCTTTTTTTTTTTTTTGGAAAGAATGCATCTTTAACCCATGTAGCGAGCCTTAGGCTAATGACTCCCAGACCAGTTGGCCTTAGGGTACTAGGTGTTAAGACACCCCTACGAGCTTAACGACTCGGGTTGCGGATGCTTTATTTTTACTTAGAAACTTGTGGATAGTGCAATGTTCAATCCCATTAAGCTTTCTCCTTAATCCATGTAGCGAGCTTTGGCCAATAGCTCCCAAACCAGTTGGTCTTAGGGTATTAGGTGTTGAGGCACCCCTCGGGCTTAATTACTCGAATTAAGGAGGCTACGAGACCAACTTATCCACAATTGCTTTCGTCTTTTTTTTTTTCTTTTTTTTTCACTTTTTTTTTTTTTTTTTGTGTAAACTTTCGCCTTTCCTTTGTGTGTTATCCTAACAAAACAAAGAACTCAAATATTACAACATTTCATTGCATGTTGCCAACCCACAATCATGCAATCAAGGTATGTGTGTGTGTGAAAGAAAGATTCATAGAGACTTGCTTAATGAGCACTAAGCACACAATTGAATTAAATGATAAGGTTGTGAGAGTGTCATAGATTTGAATGATTCAAAGTGAAATGAATAAGACCTCCTTGTTATAAAATTCAAAAATCAATTCTAAATAATATCAAGTTAGCTAAAATGAGTTCATAAGATCAAAATAAAATGACAAATTGGTTAGAATGGGTTTCAAGAGTTCAAACTGACCCTCCATACTCTGCCATTCCTGACCCAGAATGCGTCTCAAGAGGATTTGAACTCCTTACACCGCACTCTGAATCTAATTACTAACTCGCGTTTTTTTTTTTTGCAAGAAAAAATAAAATTTCAAGACACACTTATGTCTACTATCCTTCCCCCCAACCAAATGAAACATTGTCCTCAATGTTTAAATGTAGAGAGATAAAGTATAGGAGACATTACCTGAAGCTTCTGTTATTCAAGAGAGATGACCTGAAAGACTCATAAAATAACATGCTAAAAATAAAAGACACAAAAAAATTACAAACGGAGATTCAGATCCAATTTGCACTTTTTGTTTTGCCCTCCTGCCCAATTAATTTGAGTACTAGCTGGGTCAGGTTCATACTCAACTTCTTGTAATTTGTCAAGTAACTCACCAGCAGAAGTGGCAGAACAAGGATCTTTCTCGCCCAATGTGGGATAAAATTTTGTTCTACAGCTGCATCAACAAAACTTATTAAAGGATCAAAGAATTGTTAACATTCAACAAACCTATGGGTTTTTGATGGAGATTCAGTTGGGCCCAAGAGGCAATTTGAAAAATTTCTTCAAGGGTGCCAAAGCCACCTGGTAAAGCAATAAAGGCATCTGAATTGACGAGCATATGTGCCATGCGTTCATGCATAGAGGAGACCTGTAACTCCTTCCCAACCGTTGTTCCAACAATACTTTCTACAGCCAAAGCTTTAGGAATAACTCCTAAAACTTGAGTACCTCCTACATGTGCAGCTGTTGACACACAACCCATTAACCCGAGGCTACCTCCCCCATAAACCACATGAATCTTTCTTCAGCCAGTAGCCTACCAAGATAATTCGCTACTTCTACGAACTCTTCACTTTTACCTGGTCGAGATCCACAGAATACACATATCCTTTGGATTCGACGTTTTGAAGTTCCCTCCATGTCTATGTAACTCTCTAGCTATATGTGAAGAAGAGAACAAGACATGTGGTATTTATGGAGTGCAAAAGGTATGCTAATGATGATATCTATCTAGGTAGCTCAATTGTTTGTTGAAAAAGTTGACAATAATGCCCAAAAATTCAAAAGATGATGAAATAAGACACCATAAGTCAAACAAAAGATACAAATTCAAAAATGACAGCTATGAGGTATTAAAATTCCAAAATGATGGCACGCATGCATATGTACAGGTAGTTGTGACTGTGGCTCACATCTTCCTCTGGTTTTACGTCCAGAAACGGCTTAAACACCTTCTATGAGTTGGGATATGCTTCCCATCCAGTTTTCTTATAAACTGGCAAACAGGGTCGTTTTGAGTCAGATTCCCAAGACTATAGCGTTCCTGCTCATCTCGGAATTGTGTCCACAAATTAAAATTTTCACGCTGCACAAGTCCACAAGCTGTCTCTTATACACATCTAGATGTGTATAAGAGACAGTCCAAAGACTCCTTACTCAGTCCATTCTTGATGAACTGTAGTTTATCCTCTCGATTGTTAGACAAATATCCCAAGGAGCGGCAACGCTGGTTACAAGTCCATCTTGCACATCTGGGACAAACTTGTAACCTTTTCGCTCTTCGCTTTTTGGCATAAGAGCTTTTTCTCAAACCTGGCATATGGAAAACAAGATTATCTGAAAACTCACAAGAGAATCGAACCTTGGCTTCAATTAACCATCTTAAATCAGCAGGAAAACCTTTACGCATCAACAACCTTAGTCTTTCTGCACGAGCTTTATAAATTTTAAGCAAATCATTTTGAGGAAGAGAGGGAAAATGTTTGTGCAATTTTGAGAGAATGGTATCCATGTGAAGAAATGAGAGAGAAGAAAAGAAAATGGATGCAAGGTGAGCAACAGTTTTTAAGGAACTGAAAAACCGACTTTAAATGTCACGGAGTACCGTATCCGCCACTTGACCGGGAAAAATCAATCCTTAAAAGGGATCGATTAAAGCAATGGACTCTTCGTTTTGGGCAAAATTTTCAAAGAATGGTTTTAACCGCTGTCCATTAACTTTAAACACATTACCATTCTTTGGGTTCTCAATTTCAACTGCTCCATGAGGGAAAACATTTTTAACAATGAAAGGCCCAGTCCAACGTGACCGAAGTTTACCAGGAAATAAATGCAACCTTGAATCATACAAAAGAACTTTTTGTGAAGGTTCAAAAGATTTTCTAACCATAAATTTGTCATGAAAAAACCTTCATTTTTTCTTTGTAGATTTTAGAATTTTCATAAGCCTCATTCCTGATTTCTTCAAGTTCACTCAGTTGGAGTCTACGTAACTTGCAAGCATCATTCAAATTTGTGTTGAATTTTTTAATGGCCCAATAAGCTTTATGCTCAATTTCCACAGGTAAGTGACAAGGTTTTCCATAAACTAGTCTATAAGGAGACATTCCCAATGATGTTTTAAAAGCAGTTCAGTAAGCGCAAAGTGCATCACTAAGTCTTAAAGACCAATCTTTACGATTTGGGTTAACCGTTTTTTCTAGGATCTTTTTTATCTCCCTATTAGCTAATTCAACTTGTCCACTTGTTTGTGGGTGATAAGGTGTAGAAATTTTATGGGTTATTCCATATTTCTTCATTAAAGTTTCAAATGGTTTGTTACAAAATGTGTACCCCCATCACTAATAATGGCTCGAGGAATTCCAAATCTACTTAAGATATTCTCCTTCAAGAATTTGACAACTTTTTTGTGATCATTGTTTCGACATGGAATTGCCTCGACCCATTTTGAAACATAGTCTACTGCAACAAGGATGTACACAAAACAAATGACGGTGGAAAGGGTCCCATAAAATCAATACCCCAACAGTCAAAGATTTCAACGACAAGAATGGGATTCAACGGCATCCTGTTTCTTTTTGAAATAGATCCCAATTTTTGACAATTTTCACACGTTTGCAAATGCATGTGCATCTTTAAATAAGTTGGTCCATATACAATCCACATTGTAAGATCTTAGCAGCTGTTTTCTAGATGAAAAATATCTGCCACATGCTTCGGAATGACAAAAGTTAATGACACTACTTACCTCATTGTCGGGTATGCATCTTCTCATTATTTGGTCTGGACAATATTTGAACAGATATGGGTCATCCCAGTAAAAATTTTTCACCTCGGTTAAAAATTTTCTTTTGTCTTGAGCATTCCAATGAGGTGGCATTTTCCCTGTCGCAAGAAAATTTACAATGTTAGCAAACCAAGGTACAGTAGCAACAGAAAATAAAAATTCATCAGGAAAGGAATCATTGATAGGTGAAGTTTCAATTAATGTCTCTGTCGTTAGTCTTGAAAGATGATCAGCAACGACATTTTTGGCTCCTTTCTTATCTTTTATTGTGATGTTGAATTCTTGGAGCAATAAGATCCACCGTATCAATCTAGGTTTTGCATCCTGTTTAGTCATTAAATATCTCACAGCTGCATGGTCCGTGTAAACAATTGTTGGAGAGCCAATTAAATAAGATCGAAATTTGTCCAATGCAAATACTACTGCAAGTAGTTCTTTCTCAGTTGTTGTGTAATTCATTTGTGCATCATTTAAAGTCCTACTTGCATAGTATATTACATAAGGCTTACCTTCTTTTCTTTGTCCTAAGACAGCACCAACGGCATAGTCACTTGCATCACACATCAATTCAGAAGGCAAGGACCAATCAGGAGATTGCATAATTGGAGCAATCGTTAAAAGTCCAATTAGTGTATCAAAGGCATTTTGACATTCTTGAGTCCATTCAAAGGAAGTATCTTTTATTAAGAGGTTACAAAGAGGTTTGGATATAGCACTAAAATTTCTTATGAACCTCATATAAAATCCAGCATGCCCTAAGATGAACGAACCTCTTTACTGTTTTTGGTGAGGCAAATGGGAAATTAATTCCACTTTTGCTTTTATCCACTTCAATCCTTTAAAGACACCACAATGACCTAAAACAATTCCTGAAGTGACCATATAATACATTTTTCCCAATTCAAAATAAGACCTTTTTCTACAAACCTTTTTAGGACTTTTTCTAAATTTTCAAGACAATTATCAAAAGAGTTTCCAAAGACAGTTAAATCATCCATGAAAACTTCTATACAATGTTCAACCATGTCACTGAAAATGCTTAACATGCATCTTTGAAAAGTGGCTGGGGCATTACAAAGTCCAAAAGGCATTCTCCTAAATGCAAAAGTGCCAAAAGGGGCACGTGAATGTGGTCTTTTCTTGGTCTTCAAGTGCAATGGGGATTTGATAGTAGCCTGAGTATCCATCAAGAAAGCAGTAGTAGGGGTTTCCTGCTACTCTTCAAGAATTTGGTCAAGAAAGGGTAAGGGAAAATGGTCTTTTCTAGTGACAGCATTTAATTTTCTATAATCAATGCACATCCTCCAACTAGATGAGACACGAGTTGGCAATAATTCACCTTTTCATTTTTAACTACTGTAATGCCAGATTTCTTAGGTACTACTTGTGTAGGGCTTACCCACTTACTATCAGAAATAGGATAGATAATTCCCACATCAAGTAGTTTGAGAACTTCAGCCCTAATGACCTCTTTCATTTGTGGATTTAATCTCCTTTGAGGTTGTTGAGATGTTTTGGCATTTTCCTCTAAATGTATTCTATTTGTGCAAATTAAAGTGTTAATGCCTTTTATATCTTTTAAAGTCCACCCAATTGCATTTTTTGCCTTTTAAGCACTTCTATCAACTTACCTTCTTGCTCGCATGTGAGGGATGAAGAAATTACCACCGGATATGTCTGATTCTCCCCAAGATATGCATATTTCAGTCCTTCAGGTAAGGGCTTCAATTCTAACTTAGGAGCTTCCTCTTCCTTGCTTTCATTCATTTGTCCCAATTCTTCAAATCTTGATTTTGAGCCTTTTTCCAATACCTGTGCACAATCCAGTAAGGAACACATATTAGAAAGATCATGTTCTAGTTCCATACATGATTCTAACGAATTCACTAAACAAGTTTCCAAAGGGTCAGAAGAACTCCCTTTTTGGATGTGATCTTCCACAATAGATTTGATCAAATTAGCCTCCTCAATTTCATCTTCTTCTTCATTTTGTGTTTTGCAGACATATTGAAAACATTAAGTTCCAATGTCATGTTCCCAAATGATAGCTTCATGACTCCATTCCTGCAATTAATCAAGCAGCATTAGAGTATCTGAAATGGACTCCCTAAAATAACAGTAATTGGAATGGCTTACTTCCACTGGTTGTGTGTCCAAGACAATAAAATCCACTGGGTAATTGTATTTATCGACTTGAACTAACACATCTTCTACTACTCCTCTTGGTACTTTAATTGATCTATCAGCAAGCAAAAGAGTCACAGAAATTGGTTTTAACTCACCTAGATTGAGTTTTTGAAAACCGAGTATGGAAGCAAATTCACACTAGCACCAAGATCAAGTAAACCTTGTTCAATTTTATGGTCTCCAATAACACATGAAATTGTAGGACAACCCGGATCCTTATATTTCACTGTATTATTATTTTGAAGGATAGCACTTACTTGCTCAGCTAGAAAGGCCTTCTTTTTCACATTCAGTTTTCTTTTCACAGTGCACAAGTCTTTCAAAATTTTTGCGTAAGAAGGTACCTGTTTGATCACATCAAGCAAGGGAATGTTGACCTTTACCTGTTTGAAAATTTCAAAGATTTCATAATTCTGAGTTAGCTTCTTTTGTGTAGCTAATGCTTGAGGAAATGGAGGCACAGATGGGGATATGGTTTCCTCTTCGCTAGGTATTGGTTTGGCCACCTCTTCCTGTACTTTAGAGATCGATTCTTCTTCTTTCTCACAAGGGTCAGGAACGTGTTTTTCAACAATCTTACCATTGCGAAGGGTCATGACTGACTTGGCTTGGTCAAAGTAATGGTTACTTGAATTTCCTGCATTTGAGTTAGATTGATCTTTGGGGTTTTGCAATGTTTGAGAAGGAAATTTTCCCCTCTCTTGGATGCTAAATGTCGATGCAAATTTTGCAAGAGTTTCTGACAAATTTGCTAATGTTTGAGCAGTTTGGCTATTGAAAGTCTCTTGCTTTGTAATGAATGAATGCAATGTTTCTTCCAAGTCATTCCTAGGAGGAGGAGCATATGCATGATCATGAGAATTTTGAAAATTTTGTCGTGTTTGAAAAGGGACTTGTGAAGATTGTGCATGATTGTCATTTTTCCAGCTAAAATTTGGATGATTTCTCCAACCAGGATTGTAGGTTTGTGAATAGGGATTGTGATTTGGCCTTTTGAAAGTGTTTAAGGCATTGGCTTCTTCATGGAGACATTCCCTAAAGGCAGGCAAAGTTGGGCAATCATCAGTAGAATGGTCATTGTCATCACAATGTTACAGACATTTTCTTGAATAGATTTCAATTGACCACTCTTTTTCATCTCTAAAGCCTCGACTTTTCTAGCTAGGGATGTATATTTGGCTTGAAAGTCATGGTCTTCCCTAAGGCTGTAAATACCTCTATTGGATGTCGAGGTTTGGGCCTTGCTTGGGTACTCCTAGGTGCCATCAGATGTCCCAATTTTGTGCCTTTTTCTGTCCAAGGAATCTAGGAAGTCAAGTGCTTCCTCAGGGTCTTTTTCTTTAAATTCTCCATTACACATTAATTTCACTAGTTGCCTATCTTGAGGTGTTAACCCTTCATAGAAGTGTGCAACTATTCTCCAAGTTTCAAAACCATGGTGAGGACATGTATTAAGTAGTTCCTTATACCTATCCCAACATTGGTAAAGGGTTTCCCCTTGTTTTTGAGAGAATCAGAAATTTGTCTTTTAAGAGAATTTGGTCTATGGGTAGGAAAATTTTTTTCCAAAAATTATTGTTTCATCTCATCCCATGAACTGATGGAACTTGACCTCAAATTTTGTAGCCATGTTCTAGCTTTATCTTTTAAAGAAAAAGGAAAAAGCTTTAATCTAATGGTGTTTATGCTACAATTGGGTCAGTGTAGGAGCTACATACCTCTTCAAAGAGTTTCAAGTGCGAATATGGGTTCTCCATGTCAAGGCCATGAAAAGTGGGTAGAAGTCGAAAAAAACTTGGTTTGAAATTGAAATGGATTGAGATCTGGAGGAGAACTACACAAGATTGGTGCACTAGTCCTTACCGAATTCATGTAGTCTTTGAGGGTTCTTCGTTGGTTTTGATCATTTTGTTGCGAACGGTTGTCCCCTTCATCCGTGAATCTTTCCTCATGATTGTTGGCCATGTTTTCTAAGGAAGATGATGTTTTTCTAACAAGTCCACCACTAGATGTTCGTGACCAAATTTTCATGCAAGAAAGAGAGAAGAAAAGAGAGGAAAAGATGAACACTCAAAAAAATAAAAATTTTAGATCTAAGATGAGAAAAGAGAATACTTACAATTTTGCACGCCAATTTTTACCTTCCCCGGCAACGGCGCCAAAAACTTGACACATCCGAAAAGGATTGTCTCCCAAGTATAGGAGTGTCGAAGTAATAATCCCGGTGAGACCGAGGTCGATCCACGAGGAAGGAGATTTTAGCGATTACAAATTATAAGATAAGCAAATATGATATGAATAATTCAAAGAAATGACAAGATAATATCAATAAATAGGTAAGATGGTAGGCGGTATTACCGACCATTCAAATATAAAACAAAAAGCAAGAGGAGGTAAAACCATCCATGGAAATAGGTGGTATTACCAACCATAGTAAATTAAAGAACAATCTCATAAGGTGGTAGAACCTACCATAGTAAATAAAATAAAAAGTTCATAAACAATAGTATAATTAAAATACAAAAGGAATTAACACAATAACAATGAAGGCTAAGGTTAGGGGATCCGCCCTTGATATTTCGAATAAGGATAATTAGCCCATTTTAGTTATATGAATTATATTTGTTTCATTACCAACATTTATACCACTTCTTGTAAATGGGTTTAAGCATCCAATGTGCCAATCACTATATGTCTACAACAAATCAAGGTTCCTAACTAGATTCGTGTCGGTAAGGAAGAACCATACATCATCTAGAAAGGATCCAAGCATTTGATGTGCCACGGATTGTCGACAATGGATCAAGACCTCCACTTTACGAGTGGTGTCAAGATTGATTAAGAAATTAAATATAAATCATATTGAATAAACATTGTAAGATTAAGATTATTAAGCACATATTAAGGGTTAGAGAATCCTTATTCTCATATCAAGGGTTTTCACCCTTTCACCTTAGCAAAAGAGAAATTAGAAGAACATTATAATAGAAAGAAAATAAAATGCAAGAAAAAGGAAATTCATTAATAACATAAACACACAAAACACAATACAAGATCCTAGCCAAAGCCAAGATGTTCCAGCCAAGGCCAAGATGCCCTAATGGGTCACAAGGCACCTCTATTTATAGATACATCCAGGGGAAAACTTGTCAAATTACAAGGGCATAATTGTCAAATATTAGTTGTAAATATCTTTGACAATTGGGATCATTAGGCACCGACTTTGACCATCAATTTTGACATCGAAACGTGGTGAATTTTAATCACATGTCTTCATGAAAGTTGTAGATATTTCTCTCAGCTTTCTAGAACATATTGATTTGCACAATTTGGAAACGTATTTTGAGAGATACGGTCCAAATACTGAGGCCTGGTCAGACTGGGCCGAGACTGTAGATGGGTTCACTTCAAGCCCAATTGTGGTCCACTAAGAGCCCGAATTTGATGATGCTTGTGAAATGTAATCTTGTAGAAATTAAATCAGCTTTCCAAAACATTAAGAATTGCACCATTCTGATCTATAAATAGAGAGTTATGCCTATTTTACCGAACCCGTAACAAAACCAAAATTAAGAGAAATTAATTCCAAAGATGCAAATGCTACAAATATGCTTAAGGTGAGGAATTTAATGACACCATTAATGCAATATGATGAACTAAACTCTTATTAAACATGCATATTTAAGTGTTCATCAGTTCGATACCGAATCGATGCCTAGTTTGGATAAGCTCAACTCATTGCTAAACTGAAGTAGCGGTCACTTTAGCTATTTGTCCTGACTATCAACTTAAATAGACTAAGCTCTAATTTCATGGGTTATGCAATTTCTATAAAGGTAATTAAATTGGTTATGTCATTTCTATGAAGCTCAAAACGTACTATTCTTAGCTTTTCATGAATTAAGGCATATGTTTGGGAACCTATGGTGAATATACCAACTCCTTACCAAACTGAAGTTCAGTTCGGTAGTCACCTTCCTTTTTGCCACCCCTTCCTTAGCCTAGCAATTGAGCCTCAAGAATTGCATTAGATTATTATCAAGATCGATTTAACTAGTTAATTCATAGCCAAAAATAAATAAATATCTTCAAGCACGGGATATATTGGTTGGAGGTCATCTAAGAGAGTGGTAATGTATATTAAAGGCACTACCCAATGGTACAGCCATTATACGGATCATTTGCTTTACACAATATTATTTGGTTAATTTTAGACACATTCTGAAAGTATTAACTAAACTCTAAAAGCTTAGTCGTGTGCTATAAACAAGTGCCGAACTGAGCTTCAGTTTGGTACATATGCTTTACTTGGTTTGCTGAACTAAGCTTCAGTTTGGTACATATGCTTTACTTGGTTTGCTGAACTAAGCTTCAGTTTGGTATATGTACTTTGCTTGTTTGCCGAACTAAGCTTTAGTTCGGTATGTGTGATTTATCTCGTTTGCTAATATTTCAATGCGTATATCCTTTAAGAACTTTTGGTTGCGGCTCCCACACTCTATCCATATGTATTTATTGCATATAAGCATATCTTCCAAACATTTATATATATATAAACCTCACCTACATAAAGCTAGATAAATAAAGCTTCTTTTAAGACAATGGTCCCACATGCTTATATTAATGTATTTGAATAGTCAAAATAATTGTCCTTTCTATCCTACTACTTTGCACAAGTCATTTATACAAACGTGCATTACTACTTTATTCAATTACTTTTGACTTTTCAACAACAAATTATAATTGATTACTTTTGGGTTTAGTCTAGCAAGAAGAATCAGAGGCAATACAGCAAGAGATGGTGGAAATGGGTCCGGGCTCACTTGGCTATTTTCTCAGGCAAATGGTTGGGAAAGCTTCCAAATTAACTTGTTGCTCTGCAACATTCTAGCGTAAGACAAAATCAAGAACAAAAAGTTCACCATTAATGCACACCCAAAAGTCTATTAATCAAGTGGCGGCATGAAAAGCCTTTGGACTTTTTGCTAGCTTATTTTACAAACCATTTTCATTGATTTACACTTCTCTCTCTCTAGGAAACATTCCCGTGAAGGGGCTGATTCGCATTACCCCATGTTTGCATGTCTAACTATTTTATAAACGAGATTCAAAAAAAAATGTTGTTTTCATTATTTAAAGAAAAAGAAAGAGAGAAGGGGGGCAAAAATCTTAGTAACTTAGCTTGTGCTCGTGAGATGAAGAAAATAAGGCTTTAAATTATCTCCAACATTAAAGCATGAGAATGCCAAAGTTGAAGCTGAACTCTGTTGAGATGTAAAAAATAAAAGTAAAAAAGAGAGTTGCAGAAACCTAAGTTGCAAGAGAGAAGAAAGTAGGAGAAAATGAAAGAGACAAGAACGAAAATAAGTGAGAAGGAAAGGAGGGAGGTTCGAAGGCTACCGAAACTCAAAATATAGCCTTTTCTAGTAGACTTCTTACAAGATTTGAGTCAATTCCATCTTGGGAACTACATATATTAACTTTTTGGAAATGTTGCTTATTTTGAAATAAAACTAATAGTCAAAAATGATAAAATAATAAGAGTTGAGTGTATGATAAGTTAAAACTTTACTACCACTTTACTAAGCCCTGCCAAAATTGACCCTTAACTTGGTTTTATTTGGCAATTTTATAATTCCTCCTAAGCTATTCC
>SNVD02007730.1:0-30769 GCA_013180625.2 Boswellia sacra
CAGCTAATGTCCTACCAAGATCAGAGCTGCTGTTGTAAACTCTCCATCTTTACCAAATTGCGATCCGCAAAATACGCATATATTGCAGAATCGCCGAATTGGTGTTTTCTCCATTTCTACAAGTGCTCTAATCTTGTGTAAGACACGTTAGATATTATGCTTTTCAATTGCAAGACAGGTTATGGATGACATATGAAAATATGCAGAATGTATATATACACCCATAAAACTCTCAAATTTTGACACATGGGGACATACTTTCGGCGGGTGTTGCTCGATGCAGATTTATCGCCCCAAGATTTGAAAAAATGAGATATGCTTTCGGCGAGGTTTGACAAAACCTACACACTTGTCTCCAACGTGAAGCATGGAAAATAGAGATACACTTTCGGTGGGGGTTGACAAAACCGCCACACTTGTCTCCCACGTGAAGCATTAAAAATGGAGATACACTTTCGGTGGAGGTTGACAAAACCTCTACACTTGTCTCCCACGTGTACTTATGTCATAGTTAGTCCATATGGTTTGTCAAAAAGAAAACTTAACATTAAAAACAAACAAAATCAACAAACAACAACAACACAAAACAACTTGATAAATCGATCAAAACAAACCAGAAAAAAAATTCCACAACACAACACACATTCAAAATATACAAGTGCAGTTGTGATTGTGGCTCACATCCCTCTAGTTTACCGTCCATAACGTCTGAACGCCTTCTATGAGTCGGGGATTTGCTTCCCATTCCAGTTTTCTATAACTTGCAACAGGGTCGTTTTTTAGTCAGATTCCCCTGACTATAACACTGCAATTCATCACACGAAAGGTGTCATAGATTAAGCAATGCAAGCTGAACAAGTCCCCAAGAATGGTGACTTCAAGAGTTAACAAAACATTATCCAGCGCTCTTACTCAACCTTCTTAATAAATGAAAGTTTTCTTCTCTAATTATGGACGCAAACCTAATGAACGACAAGTCTGGTTACAATTCCATCCAGCACATTTATAACATACTTGTAACCTTTTCGCTCTTCGCCTCTTGGCGTATAGCTCTTTCCTAGACCAGGCATGTATTTTGCGAGATTAATGTCCGGCTCACCGGACAATCTCACCTTGGCTTCGATAAGCCATCGGATATCAGCATGCACATTTAGGAGCATCAACGCCCAAAGTCTAGTCATCCGTACTTTATAAATTTTAAACACAGCATTTTGAGGAAGTGAAGGAAAATATTTACGAAGGTTCGACAGAAAGATATCGACATCCATTGAAGAAGAGAAAAGGAGAGATATTACCGATAATGCGATTGAGTTTGTTCTTCTCCCAGATATGCACATTTCAAACCTTCGGGCAATGGTTTCAGCTCCCCTTTGGATGTTTCCTCAAGTTGTTGCACAAATGAATTCGAAGTACGAAATAATCAAATTAAACACAAGGAAAAGAGAAAAAAAACAGAAACGAAACTAAAGACACATAAAAGAGATAACAACACAATAACAAACAAAAGTCAAAAACAAGTAAAAACAAATAAAAACAAATGAGACAGTTGTCAAAGAGAGATAAAACCTGATCAATTTGATGGCCTACAAAAGAAATTTCCTCGAGACACAAAAATCGAGCATTATTACCTTATTTTATTTTTCTTTTCTTTTTTTTATTTATTTTACAAAAACATTGGGTTGCCTCCCAATAAGCGCTTGGTTTAACGTCCGCAGCCCGACGTTGGTTCCATCATGGGAGGTATCCAATTTCTGTTGTTCGTCTCTATGGTCTTTGATCCTCTCTAACAAGATACGGTCAATGCATAGGGATGGGCCTTGGATTTCAACAATTGTCCACTCAATAGCTATTTTGTGATCTGTAAGTATTCGGACGAGTTTCTCTTCTTGTATTCGTGCAAGGCCCATTTCCATTGTACCTCGCAAAGTATCATTCTCACCCAAGAATCCATGATTCAAATGATCTGGAAGTGACTTAAGCTCCAAGGTATTGGCTTTCATCACAAAAAGAAGAAGTTTCTCATTAGATAAAGGCAATTCAATGGTCCGAAAACATCATACCTATTTGTGGTGATAGCTCTAGTCTCATCAAGCTTGTCACAGCTTCCTCCACTTCTTTGGACACTTGTATCAAAATTCCTGACTCCTGTCTCTTATACACATCTAGATGTGTATAAGAGACAGCTAATAGCTACATCCAATCTATTCTTGCGAGTTAACTCAAAATATTGTTGTGGCAAAGAATCAACAACGTCAACTGCAAAAACAGAATGTAAGTCACTAGAGTACCTCATTGCCTCAAAATTATTGAAACATATCACCTTGCCATCAAACTCTATGATGAGAGTGTCATCACGAACATCAATCTTGGTTCTAACATTTTTCGAGAATGGTCTCCCCATAAGAATCGGTGTTGGATTAGGAGATGTCTCATCCTCTATTTCAAGAACATAAAAGTCTACTGGGAAAAGCAATTGATTCATCTGCACAAGCACATCTTCCACAACTCTTTTGGTATATGCATTAAAACGATCATCAATTTGAATGGTAATACCAATTTCCGCAAAAGGTCCAAGATTTAAAGAAGCATAAATAGAATATGGCATGATGTTAATAGATGCTTCTAAATCTAACATAACTCTTTCAAACATGGTTTTAGCAATGGTGCATGGAATAATGAACGTACCTGGATCTTTGCATTTTGGAGGAATTTTTCTTTGCAATACAGCTGAAACATTTTCCCCCACACTTACTTTCTCATTTCCCTTCAACTTTCTCTTGTTGGTGCATAACTCCTTGATAAATTTTGTACAACAAGGTACTTGCTCAATAGCATCCAGAAGTGGTATATTTACCTCGATTTTGTGAGAAGTTTCCAGGATTTCTTGTTCTTGTTCCTCCTTCGATTTTTCAAATCTACTGGGAAAAAGTGGAGGAGAAACATATGAAGGAATGGGAGTTATAGGATTTACCTGAGAAGTCAGTGTTTTGTTCATGGTGGAAGTGGTGTCATCTCCTTCATCAGTTTGTGATTTCTTTCATAGGACAACTAATTGCTCTTCATTTTGCAAAGTTATCACACAAGAAGTCTCGCTTGGATTGATCACCGTTTGAGAAGATAATTTTTCTGAGTCTTGGCCCTCGAATTTGCTCATGCTAGTAGCCAATTGTCCCATTTGATTTGCCAGGTTTTTGGATACTTGCCCCAGTTTCCTGCTGGAATTGCATTGTGTTAGTGGCAAGTGCATTAACAATATCTTCGAGAGACATACCTGAATTTTGCGAAGCTGGTTGCGGTGCTGGATGTGGCATTGGTGGTGGTTGCATTTGAAATGGTTGCTGCACTATAGGTTGATTGAAACTTTGTGGCCGATTTGGTATCACATTTGAAGTGATTGGTTGATGATTCCAGTAACTGAAATTATGTTGATCTTCCCATCCAGCATTGTAAGTGCTAGAGAAGGGATCATACCATTGCCTCGTTTGTCCTGGAAATCCACCCATGGCATTGGCTTGTTCCATATATTCTTCTTGTAAAGTTGGATACATGTCGATTGAATGCTCCATCGTAGAATATATCCCACATTCATAAGATTTTTGCATATCTCCTACAGCCATGTTTTCCACAAGAGAGGTTAGCTCATAAAGTTGTTGTTCAATGTTCGAAGTGCTTACCTCATTTACTCTCCATGGTACTTGTGGCTCAAATTCGCTACTGAATTGATAGAAGTTTACTGCCATGTTGTCTAAACACAAACAATCAGAAAGAAAAACAAAGAAAATATGAATCAACAATGAAAACAAAATAACAAATCGATTAGAAAATCAATCCCCGGCAACGGCGCCAAAAACTTGATGCGTTCGAAACTAGCAAGTATACTAATCGCACAAGTAATAAAGTGATAAGTAGATATCGTTCCCACGAGGATTGATTCTAATTGAATTTGTTATTTCCAGCACCAATAAACTAAACAGGGGGGAATTTTTGTTGAATGCTTTACTAAATGAAATAAGAATGCAAGTAAAGAATAACAAAACAGAAAGTAAATTTGAATGAAAAATCAATGGGAGAAAGCTGTTTAAGGGATCCTTCTCTACCACAAGATATGGATTTGCGAATTAATTGTAGAATTGTCATCTAATTACAGCATTGAAGTTATCAACCGTAGATAATAACAAGCTCTATTACCCCAATCTTTCCTTACTTTGTTGTTAAATAAAACAAGCTCTTTATTTAATCTCTATCCATTAAACAACCTAGAACAAGCTCTCTGAGTTAATTCAATGGATGCATTATGATAAGAAAGATAGGTTGGTCTAAGCAATAAACACACAATCTCGGATTATTTAACTTAGGTTATATTCTCCAATTGTAATCTCTGATCACAATTTTGCTACTAATGATTAGAAATTCAAGACAATTACGGATCAAGATTTCTAGTCTAGCAATAAATCACAACCAGATTATATTCAGTTGGCCGCTCAAATACAATCAGCAAGCAATCATAAGCATTAAATATGGGAGAATACAAGCAACTTCAATTAGAGAATTGGATAACAATTCCTTACACAATCAACTTACAAAAACCATAGCAGGGGCTTTGAAATCACCCTCAACCAATTCAGATTCAGTTACACATGTTTAAGAACGTGGTAAATACAATACAAAATGGAGACATTCCAGAAAATGAAAGGGAAGGGAAAAACTTAGCAAATTTGATGTAATTCTCTTTGGATTGTAGTTCTTCCTCTTTCCAAGCTTCCTTTCTTCTTCAAGAACTCCAGGAGATGAAAGAATTCCAGAGCTGCAGCCTCCACCACGTTCTCCCCTCTTCAAGTTATGAAATAAACCCTAAAATGTGTTTAAATACTCTGCTACAGTAACGTGCTACAGTGTCCCGTATTATACATGCTACAGTGATGTGTGGAATTACATTTCTACACTTCTTACACTGTTTTGATTACAACTTTCGGTACACTGAATGAATTCATAAACCGTAAATTTCTCCAAAAAGTAGACTTCGAGAGCCTTTCAACGGTATATGATATGTCATCGGGTTCATTGTATATCAATACAATTAAATCCGAGAAGATGGTTGACTAGCAGAGGTGAAAATGAAGGGTTTTACTCCACTTTTGTGCAAGTTGCTCCAAAACTCCTACAAACATCAAAACCATACAAAAACATAAAAATACCAAGGAATATAGCAAAGAAACATGGACGAATTGATATGAAAATGATATATAAATAGACACCTATCAGTAGCAAAATTGTGATCAGAGATTGCAATTGGAGAATACAACCTAAGTTAAATAATCCGAGCTTGTGTGTTTATTGCTTAGATCAACCTATCTTTCTTATTGTAATGCATCCATTGAATTAAATTTAGAGAGCTTGTTCTAGGTTGTTTAATGGATAGAGATTAAGTAAAGAGCCTATTTTATTTAACAACAAAGTAAGTAAAGATTGGGATAACAGAGCTTGTTGTTATCTACGGTTGATAACTTCAATGCTGTAATTGGATGACAATTCTACTATTAATTCGCAAATCCATATCTTGTGGTAGAGAAGGATCCCTTAACCAGATTTCTCTCATTGATCTTTTATTCAAATTAACTTCTGTTTTGTTATTCTTAATTTGCATTCTTATTTCATTTAGTTAATCACTCAACAAAACCCCCCCATTTAGTTAATTGTTGCTGGAAATAACAAATTCAATTAGAATCAATCCTCGTGGGAACGATATCTACTTATCACTTTATTACTTGTGCGACTAGTATACTTTCTAGTTTCGAACGCATCAAGTGTGTGTAGAGCATTCTTACCTAATCTCTTGTACACGGATGATTTATGCATAAAAAATGAATCACATTTAATTATTGAAGATGTTTGTCTAATGAGCTCCATAGGCTTGCTTTTCAAGTCACTCTCCACTAATGTAGACATGCACAATACCAAGGATCAAGTAAGACTTTATTAAGCTTGTAACGTTTTGCTTGGGTGAGGGTATGATAAAGGATAATAATTTGGCTCAAATCACCCACAAACACATAAATCATTCAAGGCAAAGTAGAGCTCAACACTATAACACAACTTTATTTCAATTCACCAGGTTACTCCCCCAAACTTATTTAGAATACTCAATCTTCCTTCTTCTTTTTTTTTTTGCAACAAAAAGACTACCTCTAGATAAACTAACACCCCAACACTTTGTTGTTTCATTCCTTTTTAAGAACACTTAAGGGTATAGATCTCTTATTCTTCTTCTTTTGTTCTCTTTTTTTTTTCTTTTTTTCTTTTTTTTATATTACACTTCCCTTCCCCCACACTTAAACAACACATTGTCCTCAATGTGTAAGTACGTGGACAATAAGTACAGATTGTTTTTTTCTTTTTTTCTTTTTTTTTTCAAACACAATAGAACTCACTTGCATTGCTCATGACACATCCCAACCTCCTCTAACTTCCCAAAACCAGAACATACTCAAAATTTAATTGTGAATGATCTACATGCTCGTAGGTAAGGAATAAACTGTTTGGAACAAATTCATTTGAGGTTAGGAAATCTTTTAGTGAGTTAACAAAGAAAAAGACTTACAAAGGCTCAAAGGGGTAACTAGGGATCATTTTCAGTCAAGGTTGGCTATTAAGGCTCAAACGGTCCAAAGATGGCCTAAATCATTTCCCCAATGTTGCACAGTCTAGGCTTTCGCCTCGAGTGACCATCAAACAAGTTCTAGAATTCATCGAAATCTGAAGAAACACTTAAATTGCATAAACTTTCTCTAGGTAAACAAATACCTCAGTGATAATAGCTCAGTGCTCAATGTTGCGCAAGGAATCAAAAGCAAAGCGAAAACCAATAAACATTCCAAGCACACAGATCCATGCATCATTTATCATTTTCCAAGAGTTATTCTTAATTCAATCATTATCTTATCATTGACCCACAAAATGCTAGAAAAGAGGTACGTGGCCTGTTGTTACACCTGAATCGAGATGTATATTTCAACAATACTTAGGACCAGTAGCCCGCAGACTTAAGGTTTCCAGCCTATATACCTTTATTATGAAATAACAAAACAAGAAACAAGACACTTCAAACAACATGAAATAAACAAACTACAGATTTACTGAGAGAGAATGCGTTCAAGAGTTAAGAAAACCCCATATTCTGCCATTCTCAGGTTTTTCCACAATGTTTTTTTTTTCGAATCGAAACTGGTAAAAACAAAAACACACAACTCTAAATTACATAAAACTAAACTTACTCAGAAAATAATAAAGTCCAACAAATCAGCAAACACAAACAAGTCAGTTAGAATGGGTCTAAACAGTTTAGAAGTTAGCCTCCTTATTCAGCCATTATGGATTAAAGAAATCCAGAATGCGTTTCAAGAGAACTTGAACTTTTTAAGCCACCACTCTAAAAGCCAAGATTAAAAAATATTACCTGGGAGAAGAAACAACCTACAAAATCTCAAAATAAATAACATGAAAAACTTCAAATAAACACAATAAAAAAAAGCAAACAAAAACGAAGCAAACCAGCAAATAGAGATTACAGATGGAGTGTTAAATCCAGTTTACGCCTCTTATTGCCTTCTCCAAACCCATCAATCCGAGCTGTTGTTGGATCAGGTGAATAGACGAATTCTTGTAGTTTGTCAATTAACTCTCCTGCAGTTGAAGCTTGATGCGTTCGAAACTAGCAGAGTTATACTAGTCGCACAAGTAATAAAGTGATAAGTAAGATATCGTTCCCACGAGGATTGATTCTAATTGAATTTGTTATTTCCAGCAACATAAACTAAACAGGGGGGGGATTTTTGTTGAATGCTTTACTAAATGAAATAAGAATGCAAGTAAAGAATAACAAAACAGAAAGTAAATTTGAATGAAAAATCAATGGGATAAAGCTGTTTAAGGGATCCTTCTCTACCACAAGATATGGATTTGCGAATTAATTGTAGAATTGTCATCTAATTACAGCATTGAAGTTATAAACCGTAGATAATAACAAGCTCTATTACCCCAATCTTTCCTTACTTTGTTGTTAAATAAAACAAGCTCTTTATTAAATCTCTATCCATTAAACAACCTAGAACAAGCTCTCTGAGTTTAATTCAATGGATGCATTATGATAAGAAAGATAGGGTGATCTAAGCAATAAACACACAAGCTCGGATTATTTAACTTAGGTTATATTCTCCAATTGTAATCTCTGATCACAATTTTGCTACTAATGAGTAAAAATTCAAGACAAGTACGATCAAGATTTCTAGTGGTATGCAATAAATCACAACCAGATTATATTCAGTTGGCCACTCAAATACAATCAGCACGCAATCATAGCATTAACTATGGTAGGAATCAAGCACTTCAATTAGAGAGTGAATAACAATTCGCTTATACACTCAAACTTACAAAACCATATCAGGGGCTTTGAAATCACCCTCACCCAATTCAGATTTAGTTACACATGTTTAAGAACGTGGTAAATACAATACAACATGGAGACATTCCAGAAAATGAAAGGGAAGGGAAAACTTAGCAAATTTGATGTAATTCTCTTTGGATTGTAGTTCTTCCTCTTTCCAAGCTTCCTTTCTCCTTCAAGAACTCCAGGAGATGAAAGAATTCTAGAGCTGAAGCCTCCACCACGTTCTCCCCTCTTCAAGTTATAAAATAAACCTAAAATGTTTTTAAATACTCTGTTACAGTAACCTGCTACAGTATCCCGTATTATACATGCTACAGTGATTTGTGGAATTACATTTCTATACTTCTCACACTGTTTTGATTACAACTTTTGGTACACTAAATAGATTTATAAACCGTAAATTTCTCCAGAAAATAGACTTCGAGAGCTTTCCAACGGTATATAATATGTCATCGGGTTCATTGTATATCAATACAATTAAATCGAGAAGATGGTTGACTAGCAGAGGTGAAAATGAAGGGTTTTACTCCATTTTTGTGCAAGTTGCTCCAAAACTCCTACAAAACATCAAAACCACACAAAAACATAAAAATACCAAGGAATATAGCAAAGAAACATGGACGAATTGATATAAAAGTAATACATAAATAGACACCTATCCAATTCCCCCACACTTAGACTTTGCTAGTCCTCGAGCAACTAAAATGATACGAAACAAAACTAAACCGAAACAGAATCAAAGAAAAATTAAAACACACACAAATGCTTCAACTTGCAAATAGGCCTCAAAGATTGTACTTAATTATACCCAAGGAAAACTTCAAAATAATGCACTTGATCAAGAATTTTATCTCAAAGATTAGTTTCGCTTCATTTCAATTCCTCAAGTGTGTGTGTGTAGAGCCCTTCTCACCTAATCACTTGTAACCCGGATGAGTTTATGCATAAAAATGAATCATATTTAATATTGAAGATGTGTTGATAAATGAACTCCATAGGCCTGCTTTTCAAGTCACTCTCCACTAATGTAGACATGCACAACACCAAGGATCAAGTAGGACTTTATTAAGCTTGTAACGTTTGGATTGGGTGAAGGTATGATAAAGGATAATAATTTGGCTCAAATCACCCACAAACACATAAATCATTCAAGACTATGTAGAGCTCAACCCTATAACACAACTTCATTTCAATTCACCAGGTTACACCCCAAAACTTATTTAGAACACTCAATCTTTTTTTTTTTTTCAGAAAACAAAAGAAAACTACACCCCCCCACTTTGTTGTTTCATTCTTTTTAAGAACATTAAGGGTATAGATCTCTTATTCTTCTTCTTTTGTTCTTTTTTTTCTTCTTTTTTTCTTTTTTTTCTTTTTTTTTTATTACACTTCCCCTCCCCCCACACTTAAACAACACATTGTCCTCAATGTGTAAGTACGTGGACGATAAGTACAGATTGGCTTTTTTTCTTTTTTTTTCAAACACAATAGAACTCACTTGCATTGCTCATGACACATCCCAACCTCCTCTAACTTCCCAAAACCAGAACATAGCTCAAAATTTAATTATGAATGATCTACATGCTCATAGGTAAGGGATAAACTGTCTGGAATAAATTCATTTGAGTTAGGAAATCTTTTAGTGAGTTAACAAAGAAAAAGGCTTACAAAGGCTCAAAGGGGTAACTAGGGATCAATTTCAGTCAAGGTTGGCTATTAAGGCTCAAACGGTCCAAAGATGGCCTAAACCATTTCCCCAATGTTGCAAAGTCTAGGATTTCGCCTCGAGTGACCATCAAAGAAGTTCTAAAATTCATTGAAATCTGAAGAAACATTTAAATTACATAAACTTTCTCTAAGTGAACAAATAAATCAGTGATAATAGCTCAGTGCTCAATGTTGCGCAAGGAATCAAAAGCAAAGTGAAAACCAATAAACATTTCAAGCACCCAGATCCATGCATCATTTATCATTTTCCAAGAGTTATTCTTAATTCAATCATTATCTTATCATCAACACACAAAATGCAAGAAAAGAGGTACGTGGCGTTGTTACACCTGAGTCACGATTGTATATTTCAACAATCCTTAGGACCAGTAGCCCGCAGACTTAAGGTTTCCAGCCTATATACCTTTATTAGGAAAGAACAAAACAAGAAACAAGACACTTCAAACAACATGAAATAAACAAACTACAGATTTATTGAGAGAGAATGCGTTTCAAGAGTTAAGAAAACCCCATATTCTGCCATTCTCAGGTTTTTCCACAATGTTTTTTTTTTTTTTTCGAATCGAAAACTGATAAAGACAAAAACACACAACAACTCGAAATTACATAAAACTAAACTTACTCAGGAAATAATAAAGTCCAACAAATCAGCAAACACAAACAAGTCAGTTAGAATAGGTCTAAAAAGTTTAGAAGTTAGCCTCCTTATTCAGCCATTATGGATTAAAGAAATCCAGAATGCGTTTCAAGAGAACTTGAACTTTTTTAAGCCACCACTCTAAAAGCCAAGATTAGAAAATATTACCTGGGGTGAAAGAAACAACCTGAAAAACTCAAAAGAAATGACATAAAAAAAAAACTCAAATAAACACAACAAAGAGAAAGCAAATGAAAATGAAGCAAACCAGCAGATAAAGATTACAGATGGAGCGTTAAATCCAGTTTACGCCTCTTATTGCCTTCTCCAAACCAATCTATCCGAGATATTGTTGGATCAGGCGAATAGACGAATGCTTGTAATTTGTCAATTAACTCCCCTGAAGTTGAAGCTGTAACCAGGATTTGCCTCGCCGACTGTGAGATGAAGTTTTTTTCTACTGCTTGATCAAGAAAAGAAAACAAACCATCAAAAAAAATTATTGACATTTAACAAACCAATGGGTTTCCGATGGATGTTTAGCTGTGCCCAAGAGGTGATTTGAAATATCTCCTCTAATGTACCATAACCACCAGGCAAAGCTATAAATGCATCAGATTTAATGACCATATGTGCAATACGCTAATGCATACTAGAAACCTGTAACTCTTCCCCCATGGTGTTGCCTACGATATCTCGTACAGCTAATGGTTTAGGGATAATGCCGAGAACTTTGCTTCCTCCTAAGGATGCAGCTGTCGACACACACCCCATTAACCCAAGACTACCCCCTCCATAAATCAAATGAATACCCCTCGCAGTTAATGTCCTACCAAGATCAAGAGCTGCTGTGGTAAACTCTCCATCTTTACCAAATTGCGATCCGCAAAATACGCATATATTGCGGAATCGCCGAATTGGTGTTTTCTCCATGTCTACAAGTGCTCTAATCTTGTGTAAGACACGTTAGATATTATGCTTTTCAATTGCAAGACAGGTTATGGAATGACATATGAAAACATGCAGAATGTATATATACACACATAAAACTCTCAAATTTTGACACATGGGGACATACTTTCGGTGGGGGTTGCTCGATGCAGATTTATTGCCCCAAGATTTGAAAAAATGAGATATGCTTTCGGCGGGGTTTGACAAAACCTACACACTTGTCTCCCACGTGTGCATGAAAAATGGAGATAAACTTTCGGTGGGGTTTGAAAAAAAACCGCCACACTTGTCTCCCACGTGAAGCATGACAATTAGAGATATACTTTCGGTGAAGTTTGACAAAACCGCCACACTTGTCTCCCACGTGAAGCATGAAAAGTAAAGATATACTTTCGGCGGAGGTTAACAAAACCTCCACACTTGTCTTCCACGTGTGCTTATATCATGGGGTAGTCATCTGGTTTGTTAAAAAGAAAACTTGAAATTAAAACAAACACAATCAACAAACAACAACAACACAAAAACAACATTGATAATCAGATCAAACGAAACAAGAAAGAAATAAAATTCGACAACAACAACACACATTCAAATATACAGTAGTTGTGATTGTGGCTCACATCTTCCTCTGGTTTTACGTCCAGTAACGGCTGAAACGCCTTCTATGAGTCGGGGATTGCTTCCCATCCAGTTTTCTTATAAACTGGCAAACAGGGTCATTTTTAGTCAGATTCCCTAGACTATAACACTGCAATTCATCACGGATTTGTGTCCATAGATTAAGCAATTCACGCTGAACAAGTCCACAAGAATGTGACTCGAGAGTTAACAAAACATTATCCAGCGACTCATTACTCAAACCATTCTTAATAAATGAAAGGTTATCTTCTCTATTCCTGGACGCAAAACCTAATGAACGACAAGTCTGGTTACAATTCCATCTAGCACATTTATAACATACTTATAACCTTTTCGCTCTTCGCCTCTTGGCGTAGTAGCTCTTTCCTAGACCAGGCATGTATTTTGCGAGATTAATGTCCGGCTCACCGGACAATCTCACCTTGGCTTCGATAAGCCATGGATATCCGCAGGCACATTTAGGAGCATCAACGCCCAAAGTCTAGTCATCCGTACTTTATAAATTTTAAACACAGCAGTTTGAGGAAGTGAAGGGAAATATTTACGAAGGTTCGACAGAAAGATATCGACATCCATTGAAGAGGAGAAAAGAAGAGATATTACCGATAATGCGATCGGGTTTGTTTTTCTCCAAAATATGCACGTTTCAAACCGTTGGCGAATGACTTCAACTTCTGTTTGGATGTTTCCGCAAGCTGCTACACAAATGAGCTCAAAGCACAGAGTAATCAAATTAAACAAAAGAAAGGAAAAGAAAAGAGCAAAAACGAAACTAAAGACACATAAAAGAGATAACAACACAATAGCAAACAAAAGTCAAAAACAAGTAAAAAATATAAAAACAAATGGGACAGATGGCAAAGAGAGATAAAACCTGATCAATTTGATGGCCTACGAAAGGAATCTCCTTGAGACACAAAAATCGATCATTATTACCCATTTTATTTTTCTTTTCTTTTCCCCCTTTTTTTTTTATTTTCAAAAAACATTGGGTTGCCCTTCCAAATAAGCGCTTGGGTTTAACGTCCTTCAGCCCGACGTTGGTTCCATCATGGGAGGATCCAATTTCTGTTCGGGCTGGCTTCTCTAATGGGCTTGGATCCCTCTTCTAACAAGAATAGTCAATGCATAATGGAGGGCCTTGGATTTCAACAATTGTCCACTCAATAGCTATTTTGTGATCTGTAAGTATTCGGACGAGTTTATCTTCTTGTATTCGTGCAAGGCCCATTTCCATTATAATTCGCAAAGTATCATTCTCACCCAAGAATCCATAATTCAAATGATCTGGAAGTGAATTAAGCTCCAAGGTATTGGCTTTCATCACGGAAGGTAGAAGTTTCGCATTAGATAAAGGCAATTCAATGTACGAAACATCATACCTGTTTGTGGTGATAGCTATAGTCTCATCCAAGCTTGTCACAGCTTCCTCCACTTCTTTAGACACTTGTATCAGCTTTCTTGGTTCTTTAAAACTTTCTATCCTTATGTGTTCACTAATAGCAACATCCACTCCATTCTTGCGATTTAACTCAAAACATTGTTGTGGCAAATAATCAATAACGTCAACTGCAAAAACAGAATGTAAGTCATTAGAGTACCTCATTTCCTCAAAAAGATTAAAACACATCACCTTGCCATCAAACTCTATGGTCAGAGTGCCATCATGAACATCAATCTTGGTTCTAGCAGTTTTCAAGAATGGTCTCCCTAAAAGACTCGGTGTTGGATTAGGGGATGTCTCATCCTCTATTTCAAGGACATAGAAGTTTGCTGGGAAAACCAATTGATTCACCTGCACAAGCAAATCTTCCACAACTCCCTTGGGATATGCATTAGAATGATCAGCAAGTTGAATGATAATACTAGTTTTCGCAAGGGGTCCAAGATTCAAGGAAGCATAAATAGAATATGGCATGACATTAATAGATGCCCCTAAATCTAACATAGCTCTTTCAAACTTGGTATTATCAATGGTGCATAGAATGGTGAACGTACCTGGATCTTTGCATTTCCGAGGAATTTTTCTTTTCAATACAGCTGAAACATTTTCCCCACACTTACTTTCTCATTCCCTTTTAAATTTCTCTTGTTGGTGCATAACTCCTTGAGACATTTTGTATAACGAGGTACTTGCTCGATAGAATCCAGAAGTGGTACATTTACCTCGAATTTTGCAAAAGTTTCTAGGATTTTCTGTTCTTGTTCCTCCTTCTTCGATTTTGCAAATCTACTAGGAAAAAGTGGAGGAGTAACATATGAAGGAATGGGAGTTATAGGATTTACCTGAGAAGTCAATGTTTTGTTCATGGTGGATGTGGTGTCATCTCCTTCATCAGTTTGTGATTTTCTTTCCGGTAAGACATCTAATTGCTCTCCACTTTTGCAAAGTTATCGCACTAGCAGTCTCTCTGGATTGATCACCGTTGAGAAGATAATTTTCAAGTCTTGGCCCTCGAATGCTCATGCTAGTAGCCAATTGTCCCATTTGATTTGCCAGGTTTTTTTTGGATACTTGCCCCAGTTTCCTGCTGGAATTGCATTGTGTTAGTGGCAAGTGCATTAACAATATCTTCGAGAGACATACCTGAGTTTTGCGAAGCTGGTTGCGGTGCTGGATGTGGCATTGGTGGTGGTTGCATTTGAAAATGGTTGCTGCACTCTAGGTTGATTGAAACTTTGTGGCCGATTTGGTATCACATTTGGAGTGATTGGTTGATGATTCCAGTAACTGAAATTATGTTGATCTTCCCATCCAGCATTGTAAGTGCTAGAGAAAGGATCATACCATTGCCTCGTTTGTCTTGGAAATCCACCCATGGCATTGGCTTGTTCCATATATTCTTCTTGTAAAGTTGGATACATGTCGATTGGATGCTCCATCGTAGAATATATCCCACATTCATAAGATTTTTGCATATCTCCTACAGCAATGTTTTCCACAAGAGAGGTTAGCTCAGAAAGTTGTTGTTCAATGTTCGGAGTGCTTACCTCATTTACTCTCCATGGTACTTGTGGCTCAAATCCGCTACTGAATTGATAGAAGTTTACTGCCATGTTGTCTAAACACAAACAATCAGGAAAGAAAAACAAAGAAAATATGAATCAACAATGAAAACAAAATAACAAATCGATTAGAAAATCAATCCCCGGCAACGGCGCCAAAAACTTGATGCGTTCGAAACTAGCAAGTATACTAGTCGCACAAGTAATAAAGTGATAAGTAAGATATCGTTCCCACGAGGATTGATTCTAATTGAATTTGTTATTTCCAGCAACAATAAACTAAACAAGGGGGATTTTTGTTGAATGATTTACTAAATGAAATAAGAATGCAAGTAAAGAATAACAAAACAGAAAGTAAATTTGAATGAAAAATCAATGGGAGAAAGCTGGTTAAGAGATCCTTCTCTACCACAAGATATGGATTTGCGAATTAATTGTAGAATTGTCATCTAATTACAGCATTGAAGTTATCAACCGTAGATAATAACAAGCTCTATTACCCAATCTTTCCTTACTTTGTTGTTAAATAAAACAAGCTCTTTATTTAATCTCTATCCATTAAACAACCTAGAACAAGCTCTCTAAATTTAATTCAATGGATGCATTATGATAAGAAAGATAGGTTGATCTAAGCAATAAACACACAAGCTCGGATTATTTAACTTAGGTTGTATTCTCCAATTGTAATATCTGATCACAATTTTGCTACTAATGATTAGAAATTCAAGACAATTACGGATCAAGATTTCTAGTCTAGCAATAAATCACAACCAGATTATATTCAGTTGGCCACTCAAATACAATCAGCAAGCAATCATAAGCATTAAATATGGGAGAATACAAGCAACTTCAATTAGAGAATTGGATAACAATTCCTTACACAATCAACTTACAAAAACCATATCAGGGGCTTTGAAATCACCCTCAACCAATTCAGATTCAGTTACACATGTTTAAGAACGTGGTAAATACAATACAACATGGAGACATTCCAGAAAATGAAAGGGAAGGGAAAAACTTAGCAAATTTGATGTAATTCTCTTTGGATTGTAGTTCTTCCTCTTTCCAAGCTTCCTTTCTCCTTCAAGAACTCCAAGAGATGAAAGAATTCCAGAGCTGCAGCCTCCACCACGTTCTCCCCTCTTCAAGTTATGAAAATAAAACCCTAAAATGTGTTTAAATACTCTGCTACAGTAACCTGCTACAGTGTCCCGTATTATACATGCTACAGTGATTTGTGGAATTACATTTCTATACTTCTCACACTGTTTTGATTACAACTTTTGGTACACTGAATGGATTTATAAACCGTAAATTTCTCCAGAAAATAGACTTCGAGAGCTTTCCAACGGTATATATATGTCATCGGGTTCATTGTATATCAATACAATTAAATCCGAGAAGATGGTTGACTAGCAGAGGTGAAAATGAAGGGTTTTACTCCATTTTTGTGCAAGTTGCTCCAAAACTCCTACAAACATCAAAACCACACAAAAACATAAAAATACCAAGGAATATAGCAAAGAAACATGGACGAATTGATATGAAAATGATACATAAATAGATACTTATCATATGCCTTGCACAAGCGCTTCTCCACAACACACACAATGGGAATTCTACTAATTCAGGCCATTTTTCTCATTTTTTATATCACTGTTTGCCTCGATTTCAATGGCAACCCTAAAAATTTCATTCGAGCCCCTCTTTTCAACTCTTTTCCACCCATTTCCTTTTGAAATCTCACACAAACACCCCTATTTCAATACACTTTCAACCCAATTTACTTTCAAAACTCACATAAAGAACCTTGTTTTTTAACCAGCTTTCGAACAACCGAACATAAACACAGCATTTGGTAAAACCTAAGGGCAAATCACCATATTTCCTCTCCTGTGGTCATCATTTTTATTCCATTTTTATGATTTACATTAGAATGGACATTAAGTGAATACTGGCACGTGGTGGCGAATCGGTGTTGGCCGATGGGAATCCACCACTCCAATATGCCTTCATTTTGATATTCATCATCTATTTTATGGCCTTTATTTTTATCATTTTTATTTATATTTATTTACTTTATTACACCCTTTTTTATTGCCATTTACTTTTTAGTTATTTACTTTATTGTACTTGCATTTTACTGCACTATACTATTTGCACTCATTTACTTTGTTGTCTTTTATCTTACCGTAATTTACTTTATTGCACTTTACTTTAATCGTCTTTTACATTATTGCAATTTATGTTATCAAACTTTACATTTTTGCCCTTTATTGTGCCTTTTTTTAATCTTTTTTTAATTCTATATTTATTACCATCTGAGAGGTACTGTTCAAATCATGAATGATTGTCTTTACTGTCAAGGATACTATTTAATTCATGAATAGTCTCCATGTCGGTCTATCACAATACATGACATCGTTTAATCCATGAATAGGCATCGTAATCAAACAGATTGTGTGGCGAGTCACGTTACCAGACTCATGGGTAACGTGTGCTTGACACTTCACGATAGTACTCCTCCTTTTACTTTATCAATGTCCTCACCAATATTTTTGTTTATTATATATCTTGTTGAGATGGTGTGACAACAATTATATCAGGTAGACTCACAATTGCTGGTGAGAAACTCAATTTGGTAGAGTTTGTTGAGCATAAGGGTAATCAGACGATGGATGAAGCCACAAAGCATAAGTGGCTCTCTCTTTGTCTACACTCTCTTTGTCTACATTTTATTTTCACTACACATATTTATGCTCAATTCCTATGATACCCTTTCCCATTTTCCCTTTGTTTGCATTTTATTACACTTTGCCTCTATAAATGCTTATAAATTGCCTCACCTCACATGTAATAACTCAGATAAAACTAGTTATATACATCAAAATGAATTTAAGATCAAGATAGATAGCAATTAACTGATTAAAACTTCAAACTCGACAGGCCCTAATAGAGGTTAAACTTTGTTCAGGTGAATCAAAAATTCGCACCTAACTTCTCGAACTTGACTCCGAATGGATCATAGGTAGTTAGGTCTCGAAGCAAAGGATCGATTATCGTCATCCAACTATTTTTTGTGATTAGTTACTCGGGTGGTGACTGTTAACTCTAAGGCTACATGATAATTTTGATGATAACAATACATATTGATTCATTAAGGTATTACTAATATGTTTATTTATGTGCAAGAATAAGATCAATGAAATATTTGTAAAATCAAGAAAATGCTTATTAAAATGAAGTGTTGATGCTAAGAGGAAGATTATATGTTAAAGGCACCAAAGTTTTGAATGGTCTTTTATCCATATCTTGAGCTAGAGATATCCAAATGACTTGATTCTTAAAGCGTTGGAAAGATGATTTAATGGAGCACATTTCATATTTTTTGAAGAAAATGAAATTTCAAATGGAAGGCTAACATAATCATCATGTAAATTAGTGGATTGACATAAGAAAGAAAAATCTGCTGACATGAACACCGAATGGTCTTTTGCCCATATCTTGAGCTAGAGATATCCAAATAACTTGATTCTTAAGGCGTTGGAAAGATGATTTAATGAGCACATTTCATATCTTGAAGAAATTTAAATTTCAAATGGAAGGTCGACATAATCATCATGCAAATTGGCGGACTGACATAAGGAAGAAAAATCTGCTAACATGAGCATCAAATGGTCTTTGTCCATATCTTGAGCTAGAGATATCCAAATGACTTGATTCTTGATGCGTTGGAAAGCTTATTCAAATATGTAGATCTTATTCTGTTTTGCTCAAACGGACCATTGACAAAAATGGTTGACAAAATTACAGTTTATGGTGGACAGAAAAGTTGGAGTTGGTGTCTTCACTTGAATATGCTCATCTCATTTGCCTATAAAAGAAGCTGATGAACACTTAAATATGTATGCTTAATAAGAGTTTAATTCATCATATTGCATTAATAGTGTCATTAAATTCCTCAACGTAAGCATGTTTGTAGTCTTTGCATCTTCGTAATTAAGTTTCTCTTAATTTTGGTTTTGTTACAGGTTCGGTAAAATGGGCATACATTTCTATTTAAAAATCAGAATGGTGCAAATCTTTATGTTTTGAAAAGCTGATTAAATTATCTACAAGATTGCATTTAACAAGCATCATCAAATTCGGGCTCTTAGTGGACCAAAAATAGGCTTGAAGTGAACCCATCTGTAGATTCGGCCCAGCCTGACCATACCTCAATATTTTAACCATATCTCTCAGAATACGGATCCCAATCGTAAGAATCAAGATATTCTAAAAATCTGAGAGAAATATCTACGACTTTCATGAGACATGTGATTAAAATTCACAATAATTCAAGGTCAAAATCAGTGGTCAAAGTCGGTTCACCTAATTACCCCAATTGTCAAAGTTGGTGCATCTAATATTTGACAATTATTCCTTTGTAATTTGACAAGTTTGCCCTTGAATGTATCTATAAATAAAGGTGCCTTGTGACCCATTGGGGCATCTTAGCCTTTGCTTGGATCTTGTATTGTGTTTCTCTCTTGTGCTTTAATGTTATTAATGAATTTCCTTTTTCTTGCATTTTGTGTTCTTTCTCTTATAATGTCTTGCTAATTTCTCTCTTGCTCAGGTGAAAGGGTGAAACCCTTGATATGAGAGTAAGGATTCTCTAACCCTTGATATATGCTTAATAATCATAATCTTATGTTATTTATATGATTTATATTTATTTTCTTAATCAATCTTGACACCACTCGTAAAGTGGAGGTCTTGATCCATTATAGACAATTCTTGGCACATCAAATGCTTGGATCCTTTCAGATGTCATATAGTTCTTTCTTATCGACACATATCTAGTTAGAAACCTTGATTTGTTATAGACATATGGAGATTGACACATTGGATGCTTGAACCCATTTATAAGAAGTGGTATAAATATTGGTAACAAAGCAAATATAATTCATATAACTAAAATGGGTTGTTTATCCTTATTTGAATTATCAATGGCAGATCCCCTAACCTTAGCTTTCATTATGATTGTGTTAATTCCTTTTATTTGTGTATTTTAATTATTCTCATCTATTATTGATATTATCTTGTCATATCTTTGAATCATTCATATCATATTTGCTTAGCTTATAATTTGTAGCGCTAAAATCCCCTTCCTCATGGATCGACCCCGGTCTCACCGGGTTTATTACTTCGACACTCTTATACTTGGGAGACAATCCTTTTTCGGATGTGTCAAGTTTTTGGCGCCGTTGCCGGGGAAGGTAAAATTTGGCATACAAAATTGTAAGTACTCTCTTTTCCCATTTCTATTTTTATTTTTCTTGTATGTGTTCATCTTTTCTCTCCCCATTTCTATTTTTATTTTTCTTGCATATGTTAATCTTTTCTTTCTTTTTGCATTAGTTGATAGAATTATTTGTAGCCACTCATCTTATTTGAAAAACATGCTCATGCCCAACCAAGAACATTAATGGATTACATAAGAACTTGTGCACAATCATGCATAGTCTTCCCTCATGATGCAAAATATTTCAACCATGAAGCCATAGATTTCCTAGACTTACTAGCGAAAAATGCCCAAAATTAGAGTAATGTTGACACCTATGAGGTGCCAAGAACATCTAGCAGAGGCATTTATAATTTTAGGGAAAATCATGATCTTCATGTCAAATTTGCATCCCTAGCTAAAAGAATCGAGGATTTAGAAATGTGGTCTATGCAAGGAAATATCTGTCGCACTTGTAATTCTAGTGATCATCCAACAGATGATTGCCCAAATGTGCCTACCTTTAGGAAAAGTCTCCATGACCAAACCAATGTTTTAAACACTTGAATTTTGATTGGAGGAATGATAATCATGCACAATCTTACCAACCTCCCTTTCAATCATATCAAAATTTTCAAAAATCTTATAATCATGCATCTTATGAGGATCTCAAAGAAACATTGAATTCATTCATTATAAAGCAAGAGGCTTTTAATAGTCAAATTACTCATACTATGGCGAACTTGAACGATGCTCTTGAAAAGTTTGCATTTGCACTTAGTCCTCATGAGAAAGGTGAGTTTCCATCTCAACTAGAGCCAAACTCCATCAATCCACATGTGAGTAATCCAAGTGGCCAACATCTAGATGAAGATTCAGTCAGTACTCTTCACGATGGTAAGGTTGATAAAGAACATATTCTTAACCCTTATGAGAAAGATGATGAATCAATCTTAAAGGGTAAGGAAGAGGTTAATAAACCTACACCTAACAAGGAAGAGATCGAATCCTCATTTATGCCCTCATGTCATCATGCAAATGAACTTAACCAAAATTTTGACATTAATGAATTTTTCAGGCATGATGAAAATGAGGAAGCTAATAGGACTAAAACTAATGTGGAAGACTATATCCAAAATGAGAAATTTTCAAGTCCTTCAGAAATCGGGTTAACCAATTCATTTGAACCAAGTATGCAACTAGTGCTCATTGCTTCTAAAGAATTCTCATTATTTGATTTTATACAGGTGAAGGAGATTAAGAGTTGGGAGCCATCTTTTGAAAAAGGGCAGGAAGAAACATCCACACTCAAGAATGCATGCCTCAAGGACAAACAAACTTAACTAGTGATAATCTCTTCCATTGTCACTAATAAAGGAAAAAGAAAGGTACCACATTAATGGCATATTTTTTATCGTGGTAAATTACTTTCGAAGAGATTCCTCTTTTTGCCTTTCTTTATCACGATTGATCAAATTTTATCCATTTGTGCCCTATTTTTATTTTTATTTTTATGGATTTGTGCTATCAGTTCTAGTTCATTTTTATTTTATTTTATGTGCTATTATTGTGTGTTTTTGTTTCCCGGTCAAGTGACAGATACGGTACTCCGTGGCTTTTTAAAGTTGGTTTTCAGTTCCCTAAAAAATGTTGCTCACTTTGCAGTCATTTTCCTTTCTTTTCTCGCATTTTCACATGGACACCATTCTCTCAAATCTGTACAAACATTTTCCCTCTCTTCCTCCAAATGATTTGCTTAAAATTTACAAAGCTCGTGCAGAAAAAGTAAGGATGTTGATGTGTAAGGGTATGCCTGTCGAAGTAAGATGGTTAATTGAGGCCATGGTTCGATTCTCTTGTGAATTTTCAGATAATCTTTTTTCTCACATGCCAGGTATGGAAAAAAGCTCTTACGCCAAAAAGCGAAGAGCGAAAAGGTTACAAGTTTGTCCCAAATGTGCAAGATGGACTTGTAACCAGCGTTGCCGCTCTTTGGGATATTTGTCTAATAATCGAGAGGATAAACTACAGTTCATCAAGAATGGACTGAGTAGGGAGTCTTTCGATGATATCCGAATGACTCTTGAGACGCATTCTTGCAGACTTGTGCAGTGTGAAATTTTTAATTTGTGGACACAATTTCGAGATGAGCAGAAACACTATAGTCTTGGGAATCTAACTCAAGTTTATAAGAAAACTGGATGGGAAGCATATCCCCAACTCATAGAAGGTGTTTAAGCCGTTTCTAGACGTAAAGCTAGAGGAAGATGTGAGCCATAGTCACAACTACTTGTACATATGCATGCGTGCCATCATTTTTGAATTTTAATGCCTCATAGCTATCATTTTTGAATTTGTATCTTTTGTTTGACTTATGGTGTCTCATTTCATCATCTTTTTTTGAGTTTTTATGTATTATTATCAACTTTTTCAACAAACAACCGAGCTACCTCTATAGATGTAATCATTAGCATACCTCTTTGCACTCCATAAATACCACATCTCTTGTTCTGTTCTTCACACATAGTTAGAAAGTTGCATAAACATGGAGGAAACTTCAAAATGTCGAATCCCAAAGATATGTGTATTCTGTGGATCTCGACCGGGTAAAAGTGAAGAGTTTGTCAAGGCAGCAAATTATCTTGGTAGACTACTGGCTAAAAAAAAGATTCATGTGGTTTATGGGGGAGGTAGCCTCGGGTTAATGGGTTGTGTGTCAAGAGCTGCACGTGTAGGAGATAGTCAAGTTTTAGGAGTTATTCTTAAAGTTTTGGCTATAGAAAGCATTGTTGGAAAAACGGTTGGGCATGAGTTACAAGTCTCCTCTATGCATGAACGCATGGCACATATGCTCATCAATTCAGATGCTTTTATTGCTTTACCAGGTAGCTATGGTACTTTCGAAGAAATTTTTTAAATTGCCTCTTGGGCCCAACTGAATCTCCATAAAAAACCTATAGGTTTGTTGAATGTTAATAATTTCTTTAATCCTTTAATAAGTTTTGTTGATGCATCTGTAGAACAAAATTTTATCCCTCATTGGGCGAGACAGATCCTTGTTTCTGCCACTTCTGCTGGTGAGTTACTTGATAAATTACAAGCAGTAGAGTACGAACCTGACCCAGTTAGTACTCAAATTAATTGGTCAGAAGGGCAAAACAAAAGGTGCAAATTGGATCTGAATCTCCGTTTGTAATTTTTTCTTTTCTTGTCTTTTATTTTTAGCATTTTATAAGTCTTTCAGGTCATCTCGCTTGAATAACAGAAGCTTTAGGTAATGTCTCCTATACTTTATCTCTATACATTTAAACATTGAGGACAATGTTTTATTTGGTTGGGGGGGAAGGATAGTAGACATAAGTATGTTTTGAATTTTCTTTTTCTCGCAAAAAAAGCGAGTTAGTAATTAGATTCAGAGGGCGGCGTAAGGAGTTCAAATCCTCTTGAGACGCATTCTGGGTCAGGAATGGCAGAGTAAGGAGGACTAGTTTGAACTCTTGAAACCCATTCTAACCAATTTGTCATTTTATTTTGATTTTGTGAACTCATTTTAGCTAACTTGATATTATTTAGTCTTGATTTTTGAATTTTATAACAAGGAGGTCTTATTCATTTCACTTTGAATTATTCAAATCTATGAACTCTCACAACCTTATCATTTAATAAACTGTGTGCTTATGTACTCGTTAAGCAAGTATTCATGAACCTTTCTTCACACACACACATACCTTGATGCATGATTGTGGGTGGCGAAATGAAATGTTGCAATATTTGAGTTCTTTAATTTTATTTAGGATAACAACAAAAGGAAGGGGAAAGTAAAAAAAAAAAAGTGAAAGCAAAAAAAAAGATAAAAAAAAAAGAGCAATTGTGGATAAGTTTGGTCTCTTAGCCTCCTTAATTCGAGCAATTAAGCCGAGGGGTGCCTCAACACCTAATACCCTAAGACCAACTGGTTTGGGAGCTATTGGCCCAAAGCTCGCTACATGGATTAAAGAGAAAGCTTAATGGGATTGAACATTGCACTATCCACAAGTTGCTAAGCAAAAATAAAGCATCGGTAACCCGAGTCGTTAAGCTCGAAGGGGTGTCTTAACACCTAATGCCCTAAAGCCAACTGGTCTGGGAGTCATTAGCCTAAGGCTCGCTACATGGGTTAAAGATGCATTCTTTCAAAAAAAAAATATATATACATATAAAATAAATGAATGTCCCCTATCTACAGTTGTTAGCCTTAACAAATATTAGAACCGATATGGCTTTTTTCTAATAAGCCCCATAGTCATACGTCGACTGAGCACAAAAAGAAGGTTTATTGATATCTTGACTGAAGAGAACATGAGTCATTAAAAAAAGAAAAAAAGAAAAATCGATTGAGAGTTTGTTTATTTGGATAAAATCAAGGAGAGTGCAATAATGACCACCTTGGATGTAAAATTCTATAAATCACTTCTAAATAATAACGCTTTAATTGCTAAGGACTAGCAATAAGCTGGTTGGGGAGTGTGATGAACACTTAAATATGTATGTTTAATAAGAGCTTAGTTCATCATATTGCATTAATAGTGTCATTAAATTCCTCAACTTAAGCATTTTTGTAGTCTTTACATCTTTAGAATTAACTTCCTCTTAATTTTGGTTTTGTTACAGGTTCGGTAAAATGGGCATAACTCTCTATTTATAGATCAGAATGGTGCAAATCTTAATGTTTTGGAAAGCTGATTAAATTATCTACAAGATTGTATTTCAGAAGCATCATAAAATTTGGGCTCTTAGTGGACCAAAAATGGGCTTGAAGTGAACCCATCCGTAGTTTCAGCCCAGCCTGACCACGCCTCAGTATTTTGATCATATCTCTTAGAATACATATCCAAATCGTATAAATCAAGATTTTCTAGAAAGCTGAGAGAAATATCTACGACTTTCATGAAGACATGTGATTAAAATTCACAATAATTTAAGGTCAAAATTGGTGGTCAAATTCGGTTCACCTAATTACCCCAATTGTCAAAGTTGGTGCATCTAATATTTGACAATTATTCCTTTATAATTTGACAAGTTTGCCCTTGAATATATCTATAAATAGAGGTGCCTTGTGACCCATTAGGGCATCTTGGCCTTGGCTGGAACATTTTGGCTTTGGCTAGGATCTTGTATTGTGTGTTTATGTTATTAATGAATTTCCTTTTTTCTTGCATTTTATTTTCTTTCTATTATAATGTTCTTCTAATTTCTCTTTTGCTAAGGTGAAAGAGTGAAACCCTTGATATGAGAATAAGGATTCTCTAACCCTTAATATGTGCTTAATAATCTTAATCTTATAATGTTTATTCAATATGATTTATATTTAATTTCTTAATCAATCTTGACACCAATCATAAAGTGGAGGTCTTGATCCATTGTAGACAATCCTTGGCACATTAAATGCTTGGATCCTTTCTAGATGTCGTATGGTTCTTTCTTACCGACACATAACTAGTTAGGAACCTTGATTTGTTGTAGACATATGAGATTGGCACATTGGATGCTTGAACCTATTTACAAGAAGTGGTATAAATATTGGTAACGAAGTAAATATAATTTATATAACTAAAATGGGTTGTTTATCCTTATTTGAATTATCAAGGGCGGATCCCCTAACCTTAGCTTTCATTATTATTGTGTTAATTCCTTTTATTTGTGTATTTTAATTATTCTCATCTATTGTTGATATTATCTTGTCATATCTTTGAATCATTCATATCATATTTGCTTAGCTTATAATTTGTAGCGCTAAAATCCCCTTCCTTGTGGATCGACCCCGGTTTCACCGGGTTTATTACTTCGACACTCCTATACTTGGGAGACAATCCTTTTTCGAATGTATCAAGTTTTTGGCGCTGTTGTCGGGGAAGGTAAAATTTGGCATACAAAATTGTAAATACTCTTTTTTCCCATTTCTATTTTTATTTTTCTTGTATGTGTTCATCTTTTCTCTCCCCATTTCTATTTTTATTTTTCTTGCATGTGTTAATCTTTTCTTTCTTTTTACATTAGTTGATAGAATTATTTGTAGCCACTCATCTTATTTGAAAAACATTCTCATGCCCAACCAAGAACATTAATGGAGTACATAAGAACTTATGCACAATCATGCATAGTCTTCCCTCATGATGCAAAATATTTCAACCATGAAGCCATGGATTTCCTAGACTTACTAGCAAAAAATGCCCAAAATTGGAGTAATGTTGACACCTATGAGGTGCCAAGAACATCTAGTAGAGGCATTTTGTTTTCCGGTCAAGTGGCGGATACGGTACTCCGTGATTTTTAAAGTCGGTTTTTCAGTTTCCTAAAAACTGTTGCTCACCTTGCATCCATTTTCTTTTCTTTTCTCTCATTCTCTTCATAGTCTTAGGAATCTGACTCAAAACGATCCTGTTTGCCAGTTTATAAGAAAACTGGATGGGAAGCATATCCCCAACTCATAGAAGGTGTTTAAGCCGTTTGTGGACGTAAAACCAGAGGAAGATGTGAGCCACAGTCACAACTACCTATACACATGCATGTGTGCCATCAATTTTAAATTTTTTATCTTTTATTTTATTTGTAGCATTTTATTTTATGAGTCTTTCAGGTCATCTCTCTTGAATAACAGAAGCTTCAGGTAATGTCTCCTATACTTGATCTCTCTACATTAAAACATTGAGGACAATGTTTCATTTGGTTGGGGGGGAAGGATAGTAGACATAAGTGTGTCTTGAAATTTTATTCTTGCAAAAAAAAAAAGCAAGTTAGTAATTAGATTCAGAGTGCGGTGTAAGGAGTTCAAATCCTCTTAAGACGCATTCTGGGTCAGGAATGGCAGAGTATGGAGGACCAGTTTGAACTCTTGAAACCCATTCTAACCAATTTGTCATTTTATTTTTGCATTTTTGAAGACTTATTTGATATTATTTAGTTTTGATTTTTGAATTTTATAACAAGGAGGTCTTATTCACTTCACTTTGAATTATTCAAATCTATGAACTCTCACAACCTTACCATTTAATAAACTGTATACTTATGTACTCGTTAAGCAAGTATCTACGAACCTTTCTTCACACACACATACACCTTGATGCATGATTGTGGGTGGCGAAATGAAATGTTGCAATATTTGAGTTCTTTTTTTTTTGTTTAGGATAACAACAAAAGGAAGGGGAAATTAAAAAAAAAGGTGAAAAAAAAGAAAAAAAAGAGAAAAAAATAAAGAGAGAGCAATTGTGGATAAATTTGGTCTCGTAACCTCCTTAATTCGAGCAATTAAGCCCGAGGGGTGCCTCAACACCTAATACCCTAAGACCAACTGGTTTGGGAGCTATTGGCCCAAAGCTCGCTACATGGATTAAGGAGAAAGCTTAATGGGATTGAACATTGCACTATCCACAAGTTTCTAAACAAAAATAAAGCATCGGCAACCCGAGTCGTTAAGCTTGAAGGGGTATCTTAACACCTAATGCCCTAAGGCCAACTGGTCTGGGAGTCATTAGCCTAAGGCTCGCTACATGGGTTAAAGATGCATTATTTCAAAAAAAACATATATATATATATAATAAATGAATGCCCTCTACCTACAGTTGCTAGCCTTAACAAATATTAGAACCGATAAGGCTTTTTTCGAATAAGCCCCATAGTTATGTGTCGACTGAGTACAAAAAGAATGTTTATTGATATCTTGACTAAAGGGTACATGAGTTATAAAAAAAATAAAAAAAATGGTTGAGAGTTTGTTTATGTGGATAAAATCAAGAAAAGTGCAATAACGACCACCTTGGATGTAAAATTCTATAAATCACTTCTAAATAATAACGCTTTAATTGCTAGGGACTAGCAATAAGCTGGTTGGGGGTGTGATGAACACTTAAATATGTATACTTAATAAGAGTTTAATTCATCATATTGTATTAATAGTGTCATTAAATTCCTCAACTTAAGCATGTTTGTAGTCTTTGCATCTTTGGAATTAAGTTTCTCTTAATTTTGGTTTTGTTACAGATTCGGTAAAATGGGCATAAATTTCTATTTATAGATCAGAATGGTGCAAATCTTAATGTTTTGGAAAGCTGATTAAATTATCTATAAGATTGCATTTCACAAGTATCATCAAATTCAGGCTCTTAGTGGACCAAAAATGGGCTTGAAGTGAACCCATCTGCATATTCGGCCCAGCCTGACCATACCTCAGTATTTTGACCATATCTCTCAGAATACGTATCCAAATCATATGAATCAAGATATTCTAGAAATCTGAGATAAATATCTACGACTTTCATGAAGACATGTGATTAAAATTCACAATAATTCAAGGTCAAAATCGGTGGTCAAAGTTGGTTCACCTAATTACCCCAATTGTCAAAGTTGGTGCATCTAATATTTGACAATTATTCCTTTGTAATTTGACAAGTTTGCCCCTGAATGTATCTATAAATAGAGGTGCCTTGTGACCCATGGGGGCATCTTGGCCTTTGCTGGGATCTTGTATTGTGTTTCTCTCTTGTGTTTTAATGTTATTAATGAATTTCCTTTTTCTTGCATTTTGTGTTCTTTCTCTTATAATGTCTTGCTAATTTCTCTCGTGCTAAGGTGAAAAGGTGAAACCCTTGATATGAGAGTAAGGATTCTCTAACCCTTAATATGTGCTTAATAATCATAATCTTATGTTGTTTATATGATTTATATTTATTTTCTTAATCAATCTTGACACCACTCGTAAAGTGGAGGTCTTGATCCATTGTAGACAATCCTTGGCATATCAAATGTTTGGATCCTTTCTAGATGTCGTATGGTTCTTTTTTACCGACACATATATAGTTAGGAACCTTAATTTGTTGTAGACATATGGAGATTGGCACATTGGATGCTTGAACCCATTTACAAGAAGTGGTATAAATATTGGTAACGAAGCAAATATAATTCATATAACTAAAATGGGTTGTTTATCCTTATTTGAATTATCAATGACGGATCCCCTAACCCTATCTTTCATTATTATTGTGTTAATTCCTTTTATTTGTGTATTTTAATTATTCTCATCTATTGTTGATATTATCTTGTCATATCTTTGAATCATTCATATCATATTTGCTTAACTTATAGTTTGTAGCGCTAAAATCCCCTTCCTTGTGGATCGACCCCGGTCTCACCGGGTTTATTACTTCGACACTCCTATACTTGGAAGACAATCCTTTTTTGGATGTGTCAGGAGCCCTTCTCCCATGCATTCAACAAGAATCTATCAAGCAACAAATAAGAGAAATATCAAGTTTAGAGAGCTTTTATATTCTTTTTTCACTTTTTGAAGAGAGTTGCATGTATTTTTATTATAAACAATTTTCTTTATTCTTATATTTTGGTGAGAGTGAGATCCTTCTTGTGAAGGATAATAGTTATCATTGAGAGAACTCTTGGTGTGGTGTTATCAAGAGTGAAAAAATTGAGAGAACTCTTAATGTGCTATTATCAAGAGTTGAAGGAAGAAGTCTTGGTGAGGTTGTTCATCAAGCAAGTTGTAAAGAATTCTACAACTTAGTGGAAAACCTAGCTTGTAGAGAAGCCAGGAGCCCGTGAATGTGGGGAAGGTTTGCCGAACCACGTAAATTGAGTTTATATTCTCTATCCCTATCCTCTTTAAAGTCACTTGCACTTGTGCTTATTCATTATTGTTATTCTCCTGATTGCTTCTTAGATAACTTCTAATTTTATCTTCATCACCTTTATTCTCAAAGAAATAGTGAACCATTTTTAAACTTTCAAGAAAAATTTTATAAATCTATTTTTATAAATAAAACCACTTCAACCCCCTCTTGGGTTGCCATACCTAGGTCAACAACGACTCCGACGATCTCCAGAACCTATCTTTGTTAGTCATTCTGTGGTATCCCTCAAGTGTCGAAAGGCCTTAGAGAGTAGTGCCATTATCGCAATCATTTGGAGTGGGATGGAAGCTATCCACTCACATTGAATAAAGTAACTAAAAAGAAAAACTAAGACGAAAATTCCAAAAGAAGAAGAAGAATATTGGAATAGAGAAAATATAGTTAAGAAAGACTCCTTTGTGGCCTCTCTAGAAAGCACTTTG
>SNVD02007734.1:0-30381 GCA_013180625.2 Boswellia sacra
CTGCTGGTCTGCATAATTCTAGGATCAGTGTCGCTATCATAATCATTATCCGTCTCGGGCTTGTAGTGGGTTATAGTAGTTCCGTGTTGTCATCGTATATTGAGACTCTCAGTGTCGGACGAGCACGACGTGAGACTTTACAGTGGTCCAGTAATAGACAGCTTTGTTTGCTTTGGCGTAACTTGAGATTGATCCCCCCGACGTTCCCGTCTTACTGCACCGAAGCCTCCCGTTCACCGAGATCGTGTAATAGTTACCTGGAGCTTCCGAAGTTTGTTTGTCTTTCCAGTCATAAATTCCATTATAACAAGGAAACACTATCGATCAACGCAGATTGACACCTATACCCAGCTGAAAGATCGTTGATCAACTTTTGACCGAGTAACCAATTTAGCAGACAACAAGCTGAAACAAGATGACTGAAGCCGAGTTAGCCATCGAGGAGAAGTTGCGTAAGAAGCGCGAGGAGCAAGAGCAGATATGGCAAGAATACCTCGAGCAGCGCGAAGAGCAGCGCCAAAAGGAAGAAGAGGACCTCAGAAAGCTCAAAGAGCGTCAGGTAAGTCATAAATCCCGATCACAGGCTACCTGTTGAGCATTTTAATATCGGCAAAGAGTGAGTATCAGGATGACTAATGATTTTGAAATCCTCTATCAATCAGCAACGTCGCAAAGCTCAAAGAGCTGAGCAGGAGCGACTTATGCAGGAGATGCGCAGAAAGCAAGAAGAGACTAGACAGCGTGAACTAGAGGAACGCCGCAGAAAGGAGGCCGAGGCAAAGCGGAAGCGGCTAGAGGATGCCGAAAAGAAGCGTTTGGTCATGCAGGAGGCTATAAGACGCCGCGATGAGGAGGCCAAGCGTAACTGGAATATTGCACCCAGACGCGCAGCTGACCCGGCCCAGAGCGGCCCGATGATCATTGGCATGAGAGATGTTATGAAGACCAAAGAACAATTGGCGGAAGATAAGAGGATCGCCATGCAATACCGCATAAAGCCTTTGAAGATTGAGGAGGGCTTGAGGACAGCCCAACTGAGGAAAATTGTTAATGATTTGTGGGCAAATGTTATCCAGCTCGAGAGTGATAAGTATGACCTCGAAGAAGAGCAGAGACGTCAAGAGTACCACCTGAAGGAGCTGATGGAGCGTCAGAAGCAGATCAATAAGAACAAGGCTCTCAAGATGGGCCTGGATATGGATGATTTGAACAGCAATGTACCACCGAAAGTTCGTCTGGCGAGCAAGTACGAACGCAAGGTCGACCGACGATCGTTCGGTGAAAAGACTGGGCTGTTCAACGGCGGTTACATCGAGACTGCTGAACAAATCAAACAGCGCCAATGGGAGGAGAAGATTAATCAATTCAAAGAGGGCCATGCAGACAAGACGGTACCCAAATGGGACCCGTCTGCGCCGCGCAAGGATGTGTATGAGCCCGGTAAGGTCATATATGAAGACAGTGACGAGGACGACACTGATCTAGTCGATAAACTTCGTACATATGTTGAAGAGGGCAAGCAAGAAAGGAGAGACTCTTTGGCGAGACAACAACAGGAAGAGAGAGAATTATCACGTCGAAGGAGTAGCCAGATGTCTCAAGCATCATCCATCGCCAGCAAAACTCAGGCTCCAAGGAACCAATCTACAACTAATGTCAAGCAGCAGGTCAAAGTTCAACAACATGAAGGCGGCGAGGAATATTCGGATGAAGAATATGAAGAAGAAGAGTATTCGGTAGAGGAAGAGGACGAGTAAACTACGTAAAGCCCAGGATTCTGGAATATGAATGTGTAAATCTTGATATAACAGGACAGGTTTTTTAATAAATACTCCCTCGGCCTCACTGTATAACTATCTAGCGAGAGATGTCTGAATCGGTCTATCATGGCCACGAACTTATGACGTGCCATAGTTTCGCCCCGCTTCAATATCATTGACATAAGGATCCTCATACTCACTGGTTAGCTTGGAGAATCTTATCTCTGGTTAGTTTCTTCTCGATATATTCAGACATTCCTTTCTCAAATTCCGGTCCCAACTGGATTGCTCTATCTCCAGCTCTTCTATCACAATACTGGGATATAGCCGCGTGAAGGAATTTGAAGTTCATGTAGCCCAGAAAACCTGAGAGACCATAAAACGGTAGTCTTTGGCTGATGTGACGTTCTCTCAGTTTGAATATCGAGACGGAACCTCTTGAAGCACTTAGGGCCAGAGATAACGAGATTAGAAATATAGTCAACTTGTATATGGGTTCACTCGAATCCGCGTGGTATAGAGCCCGCGCTATCGAGAATCTCTTAGCATCATCAGTTAAGACTAATGAGTTAATGTATTCTAGACCCTGTTGAGAGTTTTTATCTATCACTCTGTAAGTACGAGGCTTGAGTTGATTATCGCCTGTCTCTATATTGATCTGTTGCTCGGCGTCATCCACTTGCTCGTGAGACTTGAATAGAGAAAATTTCTTGAGTTCGAAAAGACTATCGGGTATATCTTTGGGGTCGGTGTAGTTGTAGTAACTTGGAATACCTATCAGTGCACCCATTTGTGATGAAGTAGAACCGAACACCAGTGGGTCGAGAGTGGATGACAAGAACCACTTAACAATTACCTCGGGTCTACTGTTAAAGCGTTCTGCCATGAGCGCATTACCTAGACCTTTTTCCGACGCCTTAGTATGTACCTCTAGTAAGAGACTATGCAATTGGTCTGATACCTTCTCTCGTCGGCCTGACGGTGTTTGAGCAGCGAACAAGCTTCTTATCTGATCATGTAGAATTGTGTGGGTGGCTCCATAAGCCAAACAGGCTAAAGACCCAATTGCTGGGACAAAATATTTCGCGTACTTGGTCTTACCTACCCGGACTAGGAATTGATTCATCTTGAGGCAGAGGACGAATGTAATTTCATCTACTCAATTGATAAGTTTAGAAAAATTATGTTGAAAAGAGATGCGGGTGTTTGTCCTGTGAGATTTATATCAATCGAGCAGTACTGACACGCTCTTGTGGTTCCATCTCGTCATCGAACCTCATTCAGTTATTGTTTATTGGACTTCTCTATTCCAATTTGAGGCCGAGTGATAATATTGAATTGATCAGTCGCATAATTTTCGAAGTTTTGTCGTATATTTTGAACTCATCACGTGCAGTAAATACGGTTGCGAGCCGAGGGAACGAACTAACACGTGCGTAATCCGTGTAGCGGTCCTGTCTCTCCACGCGCTGTCAATCAAGCCAGCTATCAATACTGTTGAGATGTCTCTCGTCTGAACTAAAGCTTATGAAACGAGGAAAGCCAAGAAAGCTCATCTGGCTACCATCAATTGATCACAATTACACTTTTGTCAATAGTATCGAGACTAGAATCTTCGATGATCTCATAGTTATCTGCAGACGACCTAGACTCGTGAATGTCGTTCTCCTGCGCTGCGAGATTCCCAGATCTACTGGTCGAATGGTCCCATGAATTTATCTGATTACGGACAACATTAATCATCCGGCTTCTTTCCCTTGATATATCTATCTTATTATCTTGGAACCAGCATCTCAAACTGCGCTTCCTGTACATATCTATATAGGCGCGGCGCGGATCATTCAGGAAAGAGTAAAAAAAGCCCAGCATGTAGACACCACAGTTATAGCTATTTCTCTGTTGAGGCAGATCTGGAAAAATTAACCTAACCCCACTCTTCTTGGCTTGGTTTATGTTGAAGGATCTAGAAGTTTCATGCTCTTGCTGCCATTGATAAGCAAGAAACTGGCTGAGTGATTTTTTCATAGACGGCGCCAGTCCAGCACAGGAGTTGAGCACTAAGACTGCCGGCTCGTAGAGATCTTCATCGGGTATTTGGTTAGTGTTACGTTTTTGTATATTGCCTGGATAGCAAATTATGATTAGTAACCAGTGGTCATTCTCACAGACAGGCATAATGAGATAATCTTTGTTGAATATCTTAACACTCTTGAGCCACCTGGAGGTGTGAGCATAAGATTGTAGGGAATCATTTTTCTTCCGCAGTGAGTTGATTTTGGCGAAGAAGAAACTGTTGAATATATGTATCTTGCTCTTGAGCTTAGGGTCAACCTTATGATCTAAGTGATATTGCATGAAAAACGAGATAATTGTATCATTCAAGAACCTAGGTGATTGCAAATGTTGGTGGTCATGCTTGGTGAATATAATGGCACTTCGTGCAGTCTCTTCGTTTGAATTGAGTGGTTCGTACTCGAATAGCGTTTGGTCTGAAGTGGAACGCTTGCTTATCGGTCCACGTCCGTTGACCTTGGATCTAGTCTTCATTCCTGTTTATTTGGACTGTCATATGAAGATAAGCCACCGACTTCGGGATGACTGGATGGTACCTGGGATGCATCGATTGTGTGAGGGCAGGCGCTAGCCGCTAAATGCGGCGCGAGTGACAGCGTTTGTCTCATCGTTCGTTTCACTGCGCAGACAGACGGCTGTCGCCAGCAGCTCTTTGTGACTCACATCGCATGACCGTGTGATGGCTGATAGTCTCAACAACGAGCGGAAAAAACTCATTTAAGATGCAGCACCACCAATGTTAATCAATATATTGGTAAGAGTATATTCGTCCACTACCAAGCAACCATGAGTGATTCAAATGTCTACACTGCCGAGAAGATCCTCTCGAAACGGGAGTATCGAGGTATCACACAATATTTGATAAAGTGGAAGGGCTACTCTAGGAAAGAGAGTACATGGGAACCGGTCGAGAATATCCTCGATCCGGAACTGTTGACGTTGTTCGAGAAATCCAAGAAGAAACCTCCCAGCAGAAGAGCAAGAAGAACAGTACTGGCCGAATCAGAGCCTCAAAAAGTCGATCAAGGGAGCACTTCTGCCGCTGAACCTGATCAAGAGTCGTCTGATGAATCACCGTCCGTCGAACAGAACAAGCAAGATGGTGATTTAACCCCCGAGTCAGAGAATAAACCAGTCTCTAATTTTACTCAAGACACTGAAACTGACACAGAACTCGAACAAGAGCCCGAAGACGAGCAAAAGCTGCCCAGTATAGCAACTCAAGCCGACATAACAACTCAGGAAACAGATGATCCGGCCAATCCAACAAACAAACATGATGAAACCATTCCCACGCCGACATCGGCGGTGTCGAATATATCCGTCGAAAACAAGGTCGCATGTACAAGCTCGACCTCAAGATCAACAACTACACCCAAATCAGTTGGAGCACAGACATCAACTATCACACCAGTTCCTACTCACAAATCCACTCCAGCTCAAACATCAACTGCACAAACTCCCGTCCCAAAATCTGTTGGAGCTCAAACACCTACTCTCATGCCCGCTAAGCCGGAGAAGAAGAACCAAGTGATCCAGATGTTCAGACCACAAGCTGATCAGCCGAAGCATAAGAAATTTGCAGTGATGAACACAGTCATAACTGACGTTACGGTTAACAATCAGACCATAACTATTAGTGAGTCAAAATCTGACCAAGGGTTCTTCAAAGAGGGGGGCAAAAGCGGAGTGGACGCTACAACTCAATTCTGAGGTATTCAATCTTAAGTTGATTATCAATGTTTGGTACATTGAGACTCCGAAAGCGGTCTTGAAGTAACTCACAAGATACTCTCACCTAAAAGAATGTCAGTGGCTAAGCTTGCAAAATCCATCATTAACGCAATCTGGATCTCCTCGAGCTTCTACGTTGAAAGCTCTATACTCGTGAGACTCCAAACTGAGCCTCGATATTTGACTAGATCGTTTTTAATGTTGTGATGTATCATTGTACAGACTGAACAGCATCGCCTTTATAACAAGGGCGTTTGCGTCTTAGTTTGTATGAGTGTCTTGGGTCCCCTCGTTTAGCCAAATAAACAAACGAACAAATAAGTAGATAAATAAATAATTAAATAAATAAATAAATATCCTAATTATCTAGAGTTGTGAAGTCTAGTCTTCCTGCATGATGGTGCACCGTCTGTTCTCTGGGGGCTTCCGGTCTGGTGGTTTGTCTCAATGCATTGTTTTCTTGCTTTGCAATTATTCGTAATCTTGTACTTCATGTTTTCTTCTGTTCTCTAATCCACTCTAGGTGGATCAATGGTATACTCTCTTTCTAAAGTTACTCTTGATAACAATAACGTAATGCTTAGATGTTGGTCCCGTATATATGACTGTTCATATTGGAACAGCGCGCCTCAGTGTATTCGTATATATACATTGGGGCACTATATACCTGGAATGAAAGGCGTCAGCATACTACCGAGGAATATCAACATTATCAGCACGCATATGAGAATACATAGCTGCTTTCTCCTGGCCCGCCGCTGATACTCCATAGCTTTTTTCGTATCTTTAACAGCTTCTTCAACATATTCCAAGGCGCCTGACACGTGAAACTCTATCCTATCGATCATTTCACCTTGGCTTTCAACCAACATGGCCATATCCATAAACATATCATGCAACTCTCTAATACTGTTCTCTAATTTGATAATATCCGCATGACGCGCTTCGATATCAGCTAAGGTCTGTTTTGCTTGCTGTGTATCGGTCATAATGCCTTGTGTAAAAATGGCCGGATTCCCGCTTTCGAGCATCTCCTCAACCTCCTCAGTGGTTGTAGATCTGCCCGTAATTTCTAATTGTCTCTGTATACGCGCCTTACAGCGTTCCCTGTAATCCGTTTGAGTCTTATTATAATCTGTCATAACTTCAACAAACTTTTGGCTTAGCATCGAATGTTGAGTCTTCCGTATTCTAAACTCGGCGCTCATCATGTTGGTTTGTTCCAATTGCTCTATGCCCGACTCCATTTGTTTCAACTTGGCGCGCACCCTATTGGCTGACTTTTTGATGTCGGCCATCATGTCTTCGAGATGTTGTTTAACTTTCTCATCTGATTGTGGCGCCGACAATATCGCAGAATGAGTCTTCTTGACTTCCTCGACATTCTCTTGCATCCGTCCGATATTTTCTCTGATATCCTCGACTTCTTTGAAGAAGTTCTCCATGTAGCCACCCTTCTCCTCGACGCCCACCGTGACGTCATCGTCATCGGGCTGAGCCGCCTTAAGGGCGGCCAGCCGATCCTTTGTCATACTGCAAAGGTGTGCGACTGATTGTTTCTATGTGGTTAGGGCCGGTAGAGACAGGGAAACGGGTGACGGGTGATACTGTTACTTGTGATTATGCTGTTGTTGTTGCGGATGGTGAACAAGTTTTCTTAGACCATAATGATGATGAAGTAGAGTAATTATGCTAGCAAGAATGCTACTGATGCTGTTGAAGATAATAAATATTTTGGTCGCAACTCTGGGCCCTAGATACCAGTGGCAGGACTCCGGCCGCCGGGCCCCATTGTGATTGTTCTTAGGCGTGTGTGCGAGTGTTTGGCTGTGCGTTGGCGCGCGCGCGCGAGTTGACGCGCGCACGGACCCGCCTGGCTATCACGTTTGCTGTAAACGAGAGGAGCGGGCGATCTAGCGGTCGGTCCATAGAGGCGAACGAAAATGCGCGAACTGGGTGGGCGCTATGCGACTTAGCGCTAGTCATTCGAGATCGGGCGAGCGGGCGGGGGCCGTGCTGTGCGAGGGGGGTCGCAGAGTACCGCCTGTCACCCGGGCTCGCGGGCGTTCGGGGGGGAAGAGCGGGCCAGACAGCGGGCGTGACTGCGGGCGGTCCAGTGCCCTCAGTCCGGGGCCTCATATTGCACTCGCGACTCCAACGTGCAGAATCCTCGAAGCCTCGGCCCAGCCTCGCGCACAATCACCCAGACACGCATACGACCACCACCGGCACATGCACGGCCACTCTCACGCAACGATCCACACGGCCGCATAACACACTCACTCACTCCCGAAAAGCGAGCAGTCAGACACGAGGTTCGGCCCACCAATTTCAGCCCCAGATCTCCAAACTCGTGCACGCAATCATGTTGCCGCCACCTGTGCGATGCCGCACAGGTGCCAGGTGGTCGAGAGCTATCGGCAGTCCGTCCAATCATTTTAGTTTCTTCGGCTCGAATTTGGTGTTTCATCTCAAGTCAGTCTGAGATCGATTTTCGTGCGGAAACTGGGCACCCACGAATAAAGCTGGTAACCAGTCATTGAGTGACCAGGTCGAACAAAAAATCAACGAGTGATCATCACTACCAGATATACTTTGGTCACATAACTATCAAAATTTCCCTCAAGGAGCGGTGAGACGCTACTCTTAAAAATTGTTGTAGCAGGCCGATGGCGATTCAAGGCTCTAGCGTGAACAGGAGCTAGATTACAGGCAGTGTGCCTTTAGCAGACTGGCTCTCATGCCGGGAATTCTATGAGAGCTAGAGCAGTTTTGACTAGTTTAGACCGGACTAGTACCTAGCACCTCTGCAATAGTTGGAACTCGACAGATGAAGCTAGAACAACAGGATCGTGATATCTCAAGAGCTGAGCGCTCTAGGGACCACTCGAGGATTCTGCGCACTCGGGGCTCTCGTCTGGTGCTCAGGGTTGACACGCAGTTCTCAATGGTCTTATCTGTCGACCTCGATCCAAATCAAGTGTGCTGTAACATTTGCCACAACCAAATCAGTCTTATCGGAATGATTTCAAAGACCCCCCTGTAACCAGTTTTTGTGCGCAGCCTGATTGGAGTCATCAAAAGAATTGTAGCTCGCACGGGAAGCCTTGCAGAGGCGCTTCTTTGAAAACGGTTATCCGCATCTCTATCGACTTGATCTCATTCCTAAATTGCACTTTTTTTTCACCATCAGTGAATTCATAGTTGTCGCTTCGACATTGGTCACAGCGATTTTTATCTTCACGATATGTGGTGCTGTTTACAAATGACAAAACTCTCTCTATCTGAGCAGACTATGCATCTGAACTCATGCCAACCTACTCAAAGTGATGCAACATGCTTCCAGTATCAATTTCAACACACATTACGTAGACAGCACGCTGTTGCTATAATGTGTGGGGCTAGAAGCCCGCAATCTTACATGGAACCTATTCGCTCAGACGGGATGCTTATTGCTGACAGCTCCCGCTGAACAGGCACATGTTGCACTAAGTGGCTGATATTGTCACATTTGGTACACACGATTCTCTACTCTTTCAATCGTGGCGGCCATCCACTGACTGTCCTAGTCAAGACCCATCGACCCGATGCTAAATTAGTGCCTTGGTCCATGATTCAAGAGTGCTCGTTCAGAAAGCCGATCCTTTCAATCCAAGCCGATGACACGCCCGAAAGGTTCTTTTATAAGTCTGCAACGCAACAAGACTAGAAAATAACCACGGATTCATGAGGGTCAGTTCATAAAATTTGCAACCAGTAGTCTCAAAGATTTGAATCTGCGCTCTTACGCATTAGAGCTAACAATTCTGTCTTTAGAGATTGCTCGTTGGAAAGTTTCGAAGATGAGATTATCGTTGTCGCTGTCCTTGTGGCTCAGACTGACCAATCGCGTCACTAGTCCAGGTAAGAGCCTCAGCAGCGTGACGTTGCCGGGGATGTCAATGAACTCGTAGTAAAGTTGAGCTCGAGCAAAATGGTTGGCGACATTGAACTTGATTGCGTGCGAGCACTCGCAAGGCAGACTCACTCGACAAGGCGCGTGTCCTTCTCGCAGCTGGCGATCCACCAGATGCTTCATGAGCATGAGCGGCGTTAATCAGATTCTTGCTCTTCCGTCAAAAAGTTGATTAGCTACGCGAAACACAGGCGGCACTCCTGTGTACTTTCGCAGTAACTTCCTCCATCTTTGTCAGTACTTCACAAGGTGTCGATCGTCACGAGCAAGATGCAATCATATATCGCGCTGAATGTTATTGTGCATATAACGTTGATGTGTCTGTGTGGGCATCTCGCCGAGGCGGCGGAGGGACCACCAGCTGAACAATCAGCGAGTTCACCGCCCAATGGCGCACCCAATGAGCCTCTGGCAAAGACTCAAGACATGATCATCAGTCAGCACATGCAAACTCGTCCGCTGGTCAGAGAGGAAGTCCCAACTAGCGGAGTAAATATTGAGGCGAGAAATGACCGGAACTTCATCCGCGACATCGTTGAGCGCCTTCACGCTCTCGATGCGGACATCGGCAAGCTACTGTATAACTCGACTTCCATGTATGCACCAGACGATCAGACTGGTGTGTTCAAAGAGAATCAGCCGAAGGGAGGAGAGAAGTTCACTGAAGTACTTGCAGACTTGGACTCCTTGCAAGATGAGGTAAGTTAATCAAATCCTACCCATTCTTTCTCGCGCGTCGGTCTCTCGACTCGCACTACTAACTCGATTATCCTCCATCGTCAACCAACGACTAACAATCAACAGATAAGGAGTATGGTCAATAACGCCACGCGTACACGTCAGTACAATATTTTGGTGCGCCTCCGACCCCTCAACACCATTCTCTATCGAATAAGACACAATCTCCACCTGATGCGCAACAGCCTTGTTGCAGTCAACACAGTAGCTTCTCTCGAGCGCCTTGGCAACTCGGTCCTCGACTCAACTTTGCAAGCTTTCCTTCAACCGGACGCCAATGCAGCCGAAGAGTTTGGAGACGATGGAAATTACGATATAGATTTGAACAAGCCCATCGCAAACCAAACTGCTCCTCCACAAGTGACGACCACTCTCGCGACAACCTTATCCACCACAACAACAACCACTACAACTACCACGACAACTACGCCGAAGCCAACATCAGCCACTAGCGCTTCAACGACGACTGAGAGGCCGCCATCCACGAGGCGATCAACAAGGCAGCCCAATAGACGCACCAGCAACAGGCAAAACCAGAGGAGAAACTCCACTTCGACAACTTCTACACTGAAGCCTGCAAACTTATCTGGACCGAGAGACTGAACCAGATAGAAGAATAAAATGCCAACAATTTATGATGCTTGAATAAGCAATAAAATATTGATCACTCGGATCATAACAGTGACACTGGATGGATGAATATAACAGTTTAAGGCCAGTTAGGTCATAGGCGTACGGGGTGGAAGAATGAACTTCGTGGGCAGCATATAATACCATGATTCCAATATGACCAAAGGTCCAGACTATGGACTGCTTATGTATATTGAACATGATATGATCATCTTCGAGTTTGCTTGGACAGTTGAAAGCTATTAGATATAACTACGATGAGGTCCAGGTTATCTTCTCGGAGGTTGATTAGCTTCAGAATGTGTAGTCTTAGTAGAGGATGTCTTGTTCGTCGAACGAATCATGGGAACAGTCTGAGATTAGTGGGTCGGGTTTGACATAAATGCTAGACCTAACCTATTCTTTTTTGGATTTTATCTATGTCAGAATTTAATTTCACTTTTCTTTGAAGCACATCTGAGCATTGATCGATGAGAGTTATTACCGCCTTTCTACGTTGTCGCAAGTCAGGCAAGTCGCTGCACTGTATATCGTCCATCCTCAAAATGCACCTTGTTAGAAGTTCTTCAAGACGGAGGTACTCTTTTGAGGAGCTCGATGTTTCTTTGCACTCGCATATCATTTTGAATAGATTTCCGACCTCCTCTTCGGTCGCTCTGATGATGGACATGGGTCCACTATCTTTGATGTTATCCTTTGTCCCCAAGTTTTCCCTTTGTAACTCTTTAGGTAACCTTTGTGTCCCTTCATTTTCATCCAAGTCTGTCGTCATATGGGGCTTGGGTTCAGGCGGTGGTGGGAGAGCTATCGGATCGGAACTTGCTAGAGGCTTTGGTTCATCATTGGCACATTCATTCTTATTTTCAAACGCATCATCCTTATTCTCCTTGTTCTGTGCTTGATGTCTATCATCAGGCCTGTCGTCGCTGTTTTGAGGTTGACTAAATTCGTAATTCATTTGGCTTGGAGACCTTGAAGAGGTATTGGGTGGGAGATGATTGATATTTACATTGGTGGTATAAGGTGGGCTATACATTGGATGATTGGAATCTGTATGCGTGTGCTCATGGTTGTATGGTCCGTGCCGTTGAGAAGCCTGCCTGTGCTGTGAATTCTTTTGGTGTTGTTTCGAATCGTGAGACCTGAGCTCATTTCGACTAACATTTCTGCCTTCTCTTTGTTCGATGTGAATAGGCACATTTCTAACACGTGAGTTGTTCGGATCTCCTTGGTGTGGATACATCTCTTGTTAACTAGAGTTTCGATTGTAATGCGAACCTCTACCTTCCTTGCTGTCACCCTCAAATCGTTCTAGGGCAGAATTCTTTACCAATTGTATCCTAGAGGGCTACTTAATATCAGACGCTACTATGACTGTATTGATGACTATTCAAAAGTTGGAGTCTGTATTCGCGATCATATGAAGAGTGATACCTAGAGTTGAAGATTTATTGAGGTTTCCAGTTAGCCAAACAAAGGTTTGTGTCGTGCTGAGGTTCTTTCTGGAACCTGCGATGCAATTTGCGCCAACACAGCTGCTCGACACACCATCACGCACAGCTTGTAATCAAAGGCGCAAGGTGAACGATTGGCCTTGGTATTGCTCAAGCGCTCTTGAAATTTATGATTCGGTTTCAAGTCTGGGACACGCTAACGTCTAGTTCAATTGGTGCATTTAGTTTTATCGTTGATGGGAACATAGATCCATGGAACTCTAACTGGGGATTCGAACTCTTTTGAGCGACGATTAGTTGATCTGTGCAAGCCCCTCCAAATCAATCACCAGCTCGGCTTCGGAGAGTTGACTGATCTTTTGTTCCCTGAATATCAAGATGAACTCTGAGAGATGATTTCGATAGCTAATGCTGGACTCTCAAGTCCTCTAGGTGCTCACTCAATTCATCGGCCGTATAATTTAACCTGTCAACAAGTTTTCGATGTTCTTATACACAATAGCTGAGTGCTAATTTGATACCGCTGACACCACTGGTTATTTCACTTATGGTGGAATACTCATAATCTACCCATTCTCTCAAGAAATCACAAGAAGAATTGATGTACTAAGGCGAGGACTGGAAGGTGAAGTCGATCCTCATTTCGATGTTGGGTCGTAGGGGTACGAAGCCGATAGAGTAATGACGTACCTAAGGAACGCATCGCAGGAGGCGTGGGTGGCGCGCACGCGCTCTCGGTTTGTTGTGATTATTTTCACGAAGCTGACAGAACGCACGCCAGATTGCAGAAGGGATTGCACAGCCACACAGCCTCACGACAATCGAGCAAAGAGATCAAAGAACGAACAGTGACCCCCTCAACTGGTCTCGACACAAACTAGTCGATCTGAAATCGGTCGAGAACCTAATCAATTAACCACTGAGCCATGGGAGGCTGGCGTTTAGAGTCAGTGAAAATGCTTGGGTACCTGGCCTTTCCGATTGGCGCCTTCATCTACTTCAATCACCCAAACTTTTACGGGGAAACGTTACGAACCACCATGGAAAGTATGTCAAAGGATATAAATATGGACAGTCTAGCCGAGTTTGAGCGCCTAAACGCCAAGAGCGAGATTGATAAGCTAGACGGGCTAATCGCGGAGCTGGACGATAAAAAGACAAAGAGTTCGTGAGTGGTGCCCAGGCCATGCACTGGACGTCGCCGCCGCCACAAGTCTGGTGGCGCCGCGCTGTAGTCAAGTTAGTGTTGTGCATGAGAAACTGGCGAGCACAATTAGTGAAGTGGAGCGCGAAATGGAACCTACTTTCCACCTCCACAAGAGCGTACTGACCAGCTCGCTCGCAGTTTTTATCTCTCGGCAGGCCACTGCTAGAGGCACTGAGTCCGGGTGCTGGCAGTTTCTAGCCAGGTGATATTAGCATCATTATTATTGCACCAAGATTTTCGTCAGCGGATAAGGGCCAGCGCTCGTTCTCGCGCACTGGCTGCGCTGTCAAGACAGTTCTCACTCGACCACCGTCACGATGCCGAGTGGGAATTCTCTAAGTAAATTATTATTAGTAGTGCTAGAACAGTGAGGGTTTATTTGTGTAAACTCCAAGGAAAGAACCTCCCAGCCGGCCCTCTCAGATCTCGCCTGTGTATTCTTGTGATGGATTTGCAGAAAGTGTTTGGCGCTCAGGTTGGCGCACTTGTTTCAAGTGAGTGACTTTATACACGAGCCGCATGCAAGTGCGAGAGCCAATGAAGTGCTCTGGTCAGTCTAGTCATGGTTGTTGCGCTTACTCCGCGGCGTTTTGTGTTGTTGCGCCCGTTTGGCAACATCGCAATGAAGAGTTAACAAGTGAGAGTGTGTGGTATGCAGATAACGACACACGAGATAGTTGGCACCGGAGTTGGTTAGTGGGAAACTGACTCGGTCATCATGAAGTTGAGATCAGTTGCGAGTTAGCGAGCAGTTCGAGAGGAAGGTGACACACTACATATGAGCATACACAAGCAAACAAGACTGCCTTCAAGGAGCTCATCCATAACTCTGCCACACCGAGTCGCGACCCTTGTTTGACACCCGCCCGCAGCAGATGCACTCGGCAACTCACACTCAAGCACAAACAGAGAGATAGATTCAAACACATTGCCAAAGACACGAATATCACGGAAAGAAAATCTCAGTGATTAACACTTCAAGATCGATCGATTGTCGGCCAGTGACAGTCGCTCCAAGCACTCTCAAGAGGCTCACTGGGCAAGGATCTTTCCATGCACTTAACCCACGACCACACAATGAGATCTTCACATCTATTCGTCATACTGGCCATAGTGTTGGGCATCTCACTGACAGTGCAGCACGCGCACTGCGGCGCCCACGATGAGCTGGCGAAAAAGTTCGTCAAGCTGCTCATCGCGGCGGCGCTCTTGTCGCCGCCCGGCTTTGGCTTTGCGCCAGTCCCATTGCCGCTGCCAATTCCGGTGAGGATAAACGTCAACCACGAGCCCATCATCGGGCCGCCCATCCCGCACCCCTTCCTCCACGGCGGCTTCTCGGGCCACGCACTCGGGGGCATCGGCGCTCTGGGCGCCCACCACGGCTTCGGCCGACGGAGGCGATGAGGCGACCACAAGTGGGCGTTGAGTTCGTGAGGGTCGGTCCTGAGGATTAGTAGAAGGAGATGCCCCGAGCCTAGAGGATTTGTGTCGGTGTGTGGACGCTTGTGACAAGCACATGCAGGCAGACACTCACGCAGGCAAGCGAACAGCAGCTTGGACACTAGGCAAGACTCGTGTTAAACTATCGTCAAGCTGATAGATGGCGCTAGGCTTGCGAGTCGACAAGTGGGAGGCTCGTCTGGTCGTCCGCGCCGAGATCAGCTGCATCCAACTTGAGGCTGACCCAGCTCGAGAGTGCGCTCGCGGGCGCACAGGCTCACGCAAACTCACCCAGACAAAGAGCATATATTTACAAAAACAAACACACAAAGAACTCAGAAGTACATATGGATATTGTTTTCATTATATGGACGAGTCGAATGCACAGACACAAGTCAGTGCGGTCGTTCTTGTCGTGGTCGTGGTCGTCGTTGTCGTAGTCGTCGTCGTCGTCGTCGTCTTCGTGGTGGTTGCTAACAACAACCGACGGCCCTGTGGAATAGAAGAATTAGAATTGTTACGAGCACAACTCTAGGAACCAAAGCTCACAAGTCCTCCCCCAGTCTGATCGCCCGCTGACGACCAGCTGAGCTCGAGAGGCGCCGGTCGCGTGGAAGTCTCGCCGACGCGCCGGTCGCCGACTCGAGCGAACATTTCTGGCGTGGTCGTCTCGTTTCCGATGACATTGCCCGGTGTCATCGGCCAAATAAAAGATCCGTCGCCGCAACTTCTCCCAATCCGCGCACGAGCAACGAGTTGGCAGATATGAAATTAGTGAGTTGAAGGAGAGAGAGGGCGAGGTCGGGCCGCGAATGAGTCGCCCACGAGGCGCCGCTCGGCTGGGGAGTCCCCTCGAGTCGGGCGCAATATCTCCACATTCGCCCCTCTAGTACGTGGCCCCCGTCTGCCACACTCTTGAACTCTCGGTGACATCTGTGCGCGATAGTGTCTCGCTCGCCAGTCCGCAGCCCGGCCACATTGACAACCGATAAATCAGATTCGAACTGCGCCGCCGAGTGCAAGGCGGCGCCGAGAGCGCAACAGGTTTCTTGTTGTCGCCAACAGTGAGCACAGACAGCGCGCACGCAAAACTTTTAGTAGTTGGCGACTTGTGGGCGAGACGTAGGCGAGTTTGGTCTACTCGCACCTGTGCACTGCGACGACTACTCTCGAGCGGTGTAATCGTCGTTACTTCGCGCGAGTTCGTCTCGCCTCACCTGGGCGGCAAGCCCATGTGCGAGCTCATTCAAGGCGGCGACGGCGGCGGCGGCACATTAAAGGGTTGGCTCGCGCAAATGTGAGCGCTAGAGTGCGACACATCCACTTGGGCTCGTGGCGGACTCGCGAACGCGGGCGCGCGCTTGTCGCCGACCGGAATGGATACATTTTTCATGTCGCGCCCGCCGAGTGGAGTTCATCTCGCCGCTCTCTCGGGGCTGCTGGTAGGCGAGATTAGATACTCGGCGCCGGCAGCCGAGACACTCCCGCGCCGCTTCTTTCCGCCCGCGCGCGTTGCTCACCTGTTGCGCCCGACACGTAGGCCAGCCGCCGATTGGTCGGCGGCTTTTAGCGCTGACTCGACCTCACGAGGCCCGCGAAGAGCCCGTGAAGAAGTCTACGTGGGGTCAATGCAGTGGTGCGCTCGTCACAAACTCAAACACCGCCTCGAGCGAGCGTGACTCGCCCACTCTCCGACCACACGACAGCGTCAACATGAGCGCGACAAATTGGTCGACCAGCTGAGTGCAGTGCATGCATTTTGGCGCCGAGATTATCACCCGGAGTCGAGTTTGTGCTTGAAAACAGCACCACACGGGCGGCGACCAAACAAAGTGACCCAAAGGCGGCGCCCACGGGTCGGGACTCTCGACTAGAAGTCGGGTGCAGAGCCGAGACACACTGCTCGGTGGTGGCGCGGACGCGGCATCTCCATAGACGCGACTCGAAATCGCCTTCCGCGCTGCTGGCCCGACCACGAGCTGACCCGCGCGCACGCTTCCCCCACTGGGCGAGCGCGTGTTCGAGGCGCAGTCCGGGGTCGCCGCCCCCGCGAGATTGCGCCAGGCGCGCCGGCGACCAACTGTTGCGCATTGGCGAGTGAGCTTGCGCATCTCGAGCGCGCATCTTGTTGTGGATCTGCTGACGTGCGCCCGCTGGGCTCGTCCTCTTTGGTGCGAGTTGGCGGCGGCGACTCACTCTCGCCGTGGGGCTGGCGCTTTAAAGTGAGTTAAACATTAGCCAATCGAGCGGGCGCGCGTCCACATCTCGGCCAGCACCAATGAACCCCACGAGGCTATCTGTTTGCGCGCCTATGTCTCACTCGCAGTCTGTCCCCGTCAGCGCCACAGACTCGCCCACAGCCATGACAACTTGTTGGCTCCATAGACTTAGAAGCGAACCAGCAACTCCCAGAACTTGAACTCAGCGCCGCTCACTGGAACACGCGCGCCCAGTCCATTGCTGAGAGCGACAGTCGACGAGCCGAAGCTGCAAGTAAATACCCAGATGACGAGCGACTCGATGCACATGTTCGAGAGCGCGCGTCTGCCCGCCACGGACGCAATGATTCAGCGCCACTCCCAATTGCGCGGCTCCAAGAAGTTCAAGCGCTACCAGCCGCAGCCCTTCGAAATAAGCGCCGAGGTGACGCTCAAGAGCCACAAACATCACGACGAGCACCAGCACCAGCACCACCAGCACCACCAGCAGCACCACCAGCAGCACCACCAGCAGCACCACCAGCTCCACCACCAAAACCCTCGACAAGCTCACCAACAGACTGATGCCACCAACGACAGCCATGAAAACTTCCACTTCGGCGCCACTGGCCCGCACCTGAGGCAGCTCGGCCAGGCTGCGAGCATCTCGTTCGGCAGCGAGATGAGCGCGGGCTCGAGCGCGTGTCGCTCGCCCTCGTGCGCCTCGACGCGCTCCTCGTGCTTGACCTCGTCGATGGGCGCGGCCAACTCGTCGGCGACCAGCAGCAGCAGCGGCGGCTCGTGCACGTCGTCGTCGTCGTCGGCGCTGGCCACGCCGCCCAGCTCGCCCCAGTCGTCGTCCTCGTCGTCGATCGGCGCCGAGCTGGACTTGGCCGACTCGGGCGCCATCGTGTCGGCGTCGCCAGCGGCCGCGTGCGAGCGCCGCCGCCCACGTCGCGCGCGCCGCCTCCTCGGGCCGTCCGGAACTGGGCCAAAGTCAGTGGCGAGCGCCAGTCTCAGGTCGCCGCCAGTTTGCACGGCGTCGAGCACGCAAATTCCCGCAGGCAATCTGTTCGTGGACGACGAGCAAGTCTTTTACAATCTGATACTCAAAGAGCGCGCTGAACGTCAGCGCCGAGCGCAACTCCAGAGCGCTCGAGCCAATGCAGAGCTGCAAGCGCAACCACAAGCGCCAGCCCAGCTGTCTGGCCAACAGCGACACGCGCTCTTGTCGTGGATGCTCGAGGTGTGCGCGCACCAAGAGTGCCAAGACGAAATCTTCCCGCTGGCCGCGATGCTCCTCGACCGCTTCCTCGAGGCCAGTCCGTTGGTGCTGGACGCGGACAAGTACCTGGAAGTGGAGGCCGACGAGGAGGCGCGGGCCGAGGTGGAGATGCGCCAACAAGTGGACGAGTTGGTGGCGTCGCCGGTGGGCAGCTTCGAGCGGAAACTGGCGCGGCGCCGGCCAGAGGCCAACTGTGATTTCTACTGCTACGAGTCGGTGGGCCTCGGTCGGCACTGCACTCTGAGCGCCCTCGATCTCGACTCGAACTCGAGCGCGGGCTCGAGCTGTCTGGAGGCCGTCGGGTCGCGCTCGCCGTCAGTGGCCCACCGCGAGCTGCGCGACGAGACTGCCGCCAGCTCGGCCGCCACCACGAAGCAGTGGCGCGACTCGAGCGGGCCGCCGCCGCGCGACTGGGCCGAGGCGGCGCGCGAGCAGCTCAGGCAGCGCCAGCTCTGTCTCTTCGCCGCCTGCGCCCTCCTGCTCGCCACCAAGTTGCGCCAGACGCCCCGGCTGTGCGTCCAGACGCTCATCGAGTTCAGTCGGCTCGAGTTGGCGCTCGAGCTGAGCCGCGACGAGATCCTCGACGGCGAGCTGCTCATGCTGGCCGCCCTCAAGTGGGACTTGGCGGCGCTCGTGACGCCCAACGACTTTCTCGATCTGCTCGCGCGCAAGTGTCAGCACATTCTGGCCGCATTTCAGCGTCGCCACCAACACCAGCACCACACCGCCCGAGTCCACAACCACCACAACAACTACAACTACAACTACAACTACAACAACTACAACTGCAACGAACTCAACAACCGCGACGACGAGCGGCAGTGGCAAAGACATCCAGAAGATCGGGACCAAAGTGGCAACTCATCGGCGACGGCGGCGCCAAAGGGCGTCGATCGTGCGGCCGATCTTTGTGGCGCGCGGCAAAAAATGATAAACAGATGCGGGGGCGAGTGGATGCAAGCGGCCGAGCGCGTCCACCAGAACCATAACTACAACTACAACCACCACCACGACCACGACCACGACCACCAACATGAAGACGAACACCAACAAGACGACCGGGCTGATGACAGCGACCACGAGCAGCCTCGTCGGGAGCCACACGCCAGCCACGACCGCCGCCACGAGGCCCAAGTGCGGCGCCACACTGAGACTCTGCTCGAATTAAGTCTGATGGGTAAGTTGAATGCTCGCTCGCTCGACTTGTGTCGTCGCGAGCGCCAGTCAGGGCCGCGCTCTCGTGTGACTCGCTCGGCCAGAAAGCGCGCGCCTGTTAATTAGGGCTCGGTGGCGACCAATCATCTCGTCGATTGTTTGGCGAGCGCGCCCTCGAGTCGGTCGGGCGACGCGCGCCACTTGATCGACATCCGAGGCGACCGGGCGCTGCCTTTGGCCCGAGTCGACTCGACTCGACTCGACTCGACTCAGCGCCTCGACCACGGCGACGCTGGGCCGCTCGCTGTGGCCGGCCGGCGGCCAGCGGCTCTCGATTCGGTGCAGAAAGCGCCATTTTGTGCACAGCCGCGCGCGCGTCTCACTCACTCGGCCGACAAGTGGCAAAGGCGCTCGTCCGCCAAATGCGTTTTATATTTTATAATTTCATAGCCGCGCGGCCGCCGTCGTCGTGGTCGTCGTCGTCGTTCGTCGTCGGCGTCGCTGGCGCAAGTGGTTTGAATTGGCACTTTTTCGCCACAAGTTCCCGACGACCACGACCGCGACCACGACGACCAGCACTACACTCGACTGGCTCGGCCACAGCCACGAGCTTGCCGACCGCCAGCTGGCTCGCCGCCGCTCTCACTCGGCGCGCGCTCTCCGACTCTGCGCTTCCGCGTTGTTGCGCAACACTGGCTTGGTGTGCCAGTGCGAGCGAGCGTGTGCGAGTCTCTGTGCGTATGTGTACGTCTGTTTGTGTGAGCGTGTTGTTTTAGGCCAAACAGAGGAGAAAACAATTCAATTTGAGCCGCTGGACAAATAATTCAATGTTAAGTGGCCGATTGGCGGCCACTGTGCGAGCCCAAGCGGCGAAACAATGGCTCGCCCAGAGCCTCGGCCACAGCGTCAACATGGAGCCCACGCGCATTGGCTTCCACTTTGTCCGCGCTCTTGTGTGGCTGGCGCGCTTTTGTTAGCGAGCCAGCGAGCGCCAGTGCGAGTCCGACGATCGATCGCTAATTGCGCTCGCGTTGGTGCGCGCCCCCAATTGATCGATCGTCAGCACATTGCGCGCGACGGAAATATTCAAATGTTGCACAACGAGCGCTCAGACCCCTGAGGCCGGCCGCCGGCTCGTCGACAATGTTTGTTTGAGGAGCCTCATGTCTGGAGTCGAGCTCAATGCTACATACATTTGGTGGACGAGTCGAGTGGAGTCGACCAGTTTGAGAGCCGCGCGCTGGTCGTCTCGCTGAGGCCACTGCTCGCGACAGCTCAGCGCGTGGGCAGCGAGCTAGCGCGAAAAAGCCACCGCCACGACTATGAGCCCGACGTCGGCGGCCATTTCGTGCGCATGTTGTCGCCGGCGATCTTGAGCGAGCTGCGCGTTTCGCAATTGAGTCGGCACTCTCGCGCCGGATCTAATCTGATTTTTCCATTTCGAACTGTGTGTGACGAACTTTTATTTGGCCCAGCGCGGCCGCCGTCTGGCCGGCCTGCGGGCGCGATGTCGAGGGCGCGCAACAAGTGCGCTCTCTGGCCGAGCGGCCGGTGTGAGGGCCGGCCAAGCGCGCGGCCAAGTGTCCGAGCGATCGGCCGATCGGACGGCCAGTTGGCCAGTCGGCCAGTCGAGGCCGGCGCCCGTTAGCTTTGCGGCGAGCGCACAAGTGTCGCCTCGGCCGCGTGGTCAGCGCCGCGCCGGGGCTTTGAATTAATTTATTTCCCTCGGCGTCGCGCTCGTCCGCCCCGAGCGGAGCGCGCGGATTCCGGCACTTTACTGGCGCCGGCCACGGACGCCGCCTGCGCTCGGTGCGCCCGTAAGACGCAACATGTTTATTTATTCGCCGGTTGCGCCACCACTCTGTTGCGCCACAGCTGAAGCCAGGCCCACGGCGGCGGCGGCGCGACTCGTTGTTGTTAGGGCGGCCATTTTGAGTGAGTCACACATTTTTGCGCCAACGCCAACGCCGACGCCAACGCCGACGCCGAGACCCTGAACTTGACCGCGCGCCGCTCGGCCGACCGATTCCGCTCGGGCCGAAATTGCTTGCGAGCCTCTGGCCAGCGGATAGATTACACTTTCAAATTAGCCTCGCCGCCAGCTCGAGACTGGCCAGAGCGCTCGACAAAGATTGGCCAGCACGCCGCCGAACACTCGATTATTGTGTCGCTCGTGGGCTTTCGCGTCGGCGCATTCCAGTGAGCACAGCGGCGTCAGCACCGATGCTGCCGCCGCCGCCACTGTCACCGTCACCTGGACGCATTGGCCGCCGCCGCCGCCGCATAATTGACGTAATGGCCCCCGACCGGCGGCCGCTCGAGTGGCGTCGACGCCGGCGCCGGTTGCATAATGAGCGCGTGCGATCGTCGTTTTGTCTGCAGCGGCGCTCGTCATTCATGCGACCCATTTGGAGGTGGCCCGTGGCCGGCGCGACCGCGAGATTGTGTGCGCCTCCCTCTCAGCGCCGCCGATCGCCTCGCCGGCCGATACCTTCGGCAGCGACGCTTTGATTTGTGCACTCGGGCCCGCGAGAAAGCGTGCGAGCGGCCGCCACTCGCGCGCTTCCGGTTGCGTAAGCGAGCGTCGCCGCGACGACGGCCGCCTCGAGCGGGCCCCAAAGTCGGCCGGCCGCAAATTGTCAGACGAGAGCCGGGGCGAGCGCGGCGCACGCAACCGGTCGGCGCTTGAAACAATCGCCGGCTGTTTACCTTTGCCGCGGCGTTGGCGTAAGAGCGAAACTGGACCGAGCGTTCGGCCGAGCGGTCGTTCACGAGAGAGCCCGACGACAATAAACTGGTTCCGCGACCGACGACGACGACGACGACGACGACGACGACGACAACTCGAGGCTCGTGTGAGTCGGCGCCACGCAAACCAATCGATCGGCTCGCAGAGGCGCGCGCACGCTCGTCCGCTAACAAACTTGGGTCGCGCTGCATTTAAAGGGCCCACCAGCGTCCGCCTGTGCGCGGCCCCATTTGTGTGTGGCGCTCGCGCCGGACGTGCGGCTCTGGCGCGCGCGTGCGCCCGATGGCTTTTCGGTCGCGACTCGCGAGTGCTCTCGTGAGCGCCAGAAATTGTCCCTCGGCTTTGGCTCGCCGATCTGGCGCACACCTTTGGCTTTGGCTTCTTTTTTATCGCTCTCGCTTTTTGTCAACCAGAGCGCAAGGGGGCGTCTGCTCGATAGCGAGAAGAGCGCCCGCAGGCGAGCATCGATTTGAATTGATCGCGCCCGCCGCGAGCCAAGCCAATACTACAGTACAACTCAAGCGGACGCAACCGAGCGCCCGACGCAACCAGAGCTCGCAACGCCACGCAACCTCAGCTCCCAGCTAAGCGACGCCACAGATTCCGGCCAACTTATGGCGGCGCTCTCGCTCACTGAACGTCTGCGCTAAGCAGGGGCGCAAATCTGCGCTCCTCAGCCGGCCCGACCCTTTCGCTTCCTCGGGCTCGCCGCGAGCGCCGACATTCATTCGTTCTCGTCGCCATTCCGATGCCAAACTGTGGCCGGATTCCTGCGGGCGCCCGAGACAAAGGCGCGCAAGAACAATGCGACTCGCCGTGGGCGTCGTTAACGAGCGAGTTGCGTAAACGCCGCTCACTCGCGTGAAACTGTCGCGCCCTCCGCATCGCACTCGCACTCGCAAGACTGTCGCGCTCGCGGCCGATCGGCCGATGCGAGCGCCGGTCACACTTCCGGGCGCCGGAAACAAACTCGCCGGCCGAGTCCGAGGCGCTGATAATCGAGCGAGGAAACGCGGGCGCCCCTCTGGGATTTCCTGTTGCGTGCCCGCGGCCGCTGCACAGAATCGGGGCCAGCTCGGCCGGCGCTCTTCCGTCGCCTCCGTCGTTAGCGGGCGGACCTGCGGCGCCGTTCGCGCACGACGCAATGCAGCGCGAGCCGGCGCATCGCAATGCGACGCGTGGGCGGCGCCGGGACTCGCCGAGAGGCCCAGCTGTCGTTGTTGTGAGCCGGCGCGTGTCCATCAGAATCCATTGACGACTCTGGCGCGTTCCATTTCGACGCCTTGGACGTGCGAGAAATCATCGGCTGCGCTGTTGCGTCGCCGGCGGCCGGTCGTCGGCGCGAGGCCATGTCATTGGCGGCCGCCGGCGCACATTAACAAATCAAACAAATGGCACACACGCGCAGGCAGCGCAACTTCCGCGCGCTGTGCAACAGGCGGTCGCCGGCCGCATCTGGCGTTTGCATTGCGTCAGGCGCGCGCCTCACTGCTGCACTCAAATTGCCGGCCTCTGCTGATGACGCCAACGCTCGCCCGCCCGCCGGCTCACTAGGCCTCCTCTCGTCGGCAGGTGGGCCCCGCGCGCGGGGGCGGACGTGTCCATATTTCGACGAGCGACAAGATTTACGCAAGCAGGAAGTTGGCGTTGGCGTGCGCGTTCGCATCGGCGCGCGCTCTCGAACTGGCGCTCGCATCCGCAGACGCGTGCCCGAGCTTGACGTCCGACGGACGGCCCATGGAAATGCAAAAGTTCCGCGGCCCCAGCCAGTCGGACTCGGCCAGTTGGACAAACGAGCGACGCCGATTCTAATGCGCGCCGCCAAATCGATCGATTGGCCCCCGCATTTGGGGGCAGATGATGCGCAATGACGATGATTTATAACAAGCAATCATATCGGCGCCACTGATGGCCTCCATGTCCACCGCCGACGCTGGCCACGCGCGATGATGAGAAGCGCCCGCGATCAATTTTGATTGCTAGTCCACCGATTGCCACTCGAGAGCGCACGTCCACGGCCTCGCGCGCGGATGTTCGCCGCGCTGAATACAGCCCATTGTTAGCCTCATTTCGACACCACTCTCACAACCTCGGCCGCACTCCGGCTCGCCCGCACGCCAACTCTAGCGACGCGACGTGCTCGTCAGACGTGCGGCCATTTGTCGCGGCCGCCAATCAACAGGTTGCCTACTGTTCGGCGCTCTAATTGAGCGCCACGCGCGCGACGACAAGTGTTGCAACTCGCGACTGCGCCCGTCTGCTCGGATCATCTCGCGAGCGATGCTAATCCCTGCGAGTGAGCAAATTACATCGTTTTCATTGTTACAAATGTAAACATTTTCCTTTGTTTGTCTCGACACTGCGCGCCATCATGTCGCCCAAATCCCCGCCCCCAGCCCGCCCGCACACTCACTGGCTCCACGAGAATGCCACCACCGAACGCGAGTCAAGTGGCTGCGCTGCATTGTTTCTGCATTGCCGCCGCCGCTCGAGAAAACATCTCACTCGCTCTTTGATTGGCGGCGCTGATTGGCGACTCGCTCATCACTGCGCGCCCACTGCGTCGGCCACTGCGGCGGCCTTGTCTTGATCAGTGCGCTCGCTGATTGCTCAGACTCGCCGGCTCCTCGGCGACGCGCGCCGATTGTGTGTGGGGCGCCTGCGCAGAGAGGACGCGCGCCTTGCAAACGAATGCAAATCGATCGTCGCTCTGACAACGAGCGCCCCAAAGAGGCGCTCGTTGTCGAGGCTGCTGCTGCGCTCTTGTTTTGATTCTTCTGGCGCGACATTTACACGACTGAAGCGCACAATCAGCGTCTCGATGGCTTGCGCTCCAGATGCACTCTGTCGATGACTCGACAGCCGCTCGTGCGCCTCCATGACACTCGTTTTCGTGTTCGTCGTCGTGGTCGCCGCGCTCGCTCGCCCGCCTTGAGGCAGTTCACTCGCTCCTCGAGGGCAAGCTGCTCGCCGAGAGGCCTCCCACGCGCCCACACACCCGCCGAGCCTGCGCAACCTCCCATTTGCTTAGATCATTCAAAGTGATTCCACTTTGGTCACACTCGTAACCGCACACACTCACACACAAACACACACACAATCAAGCCGACGCTCGGCTCCAAAGAGTTTCGCTGGCTCGCCGGCTGGTTGCCTGGCTCGCTGGCAATGCGGCGCCCGAAGTATCTCGAGGCGGCATCTTCCCTTGATCTCGGGGCGGCCGACCCGTCTCAATGGGCTCGTGACGCGCTCGCCTCGGGCCTACGTCGCGATCACATTGTCGACAGCCACAACGATTGCTTTGCGCCAACCTGCGCCAGCCTCGGCCACTTGTGCGTTGCGTGGGCGCCGCCATCTCGACCTCGGGTGTCCTTGAGCGCGCGTGACATAGGGAATGCGACGCCGAGTCGCCTTGACTTTTGCCCTTTGCGCCCGCCGATCAAGTTCACTCGTGGCCGTTAGCTGGCCGTCGCCGCGAGCTGCGGGCGCGCAAGTTCACGGCGACCGCGGCCGTCATGTTGTTCTGCTGGTCGTCGTCGTCAGCAACGCCGCCCTCTCGTTGGTGACACAATCGTCCATCTGGCGCGACTCGAGCGCAAACCAATTATTCAACGCGATCGACACCCGAGACTCCGGCGGCGAGCCATCTGGCGGCCCACAGACACGACAGACTCGAGAGACTCGAGAGACTTTCAGCGAGCTCGCCGCGCGCGTTCGGTTTCAATTTTGGCCACCGCAGCTCTGTGTGCTCCTGTTTTCTTCGCCGACTCGCCGACTCTCTGCACAAATCCTAGCGCGCGCCATAAAATTCGACACTCTCGCACTGAGTCGAGTTGTTGTGTGAGCTCGTCTGCAAATCAGACGAGCTCGACAACAACTTCGCTCACGCCTGGATCATATTAAAGTGTGTTTTTGGGTCAGAGTTGGCGAGCGGGCGCATCTGTGTCTCTGTGTTGGGCGGGCAGCCGCCACGAGCAGACGCAGACGAGCGGGTGAAAAATTGATTAGGCCATTGCTCAGCGACTCCGCCGCCACTCGCGACGGTCGCGCAACAGTTCGGACCCGTCGGGGCGCCGCTCAGCTAGCGGGCCCTCGCCGACGCCTCCGAGTGTCCACACGCCCACGCGCCGGTCGTGGTCGTGCTTGTCGTCATGGCGACGCGCAAATCGAGCGCCCCACAGGCGAAAGTAGTGTCGCAACGAGGCCGAGCATCTGCGCCGGGTGACATTGAATTCGCGCGCCGACTAGAGTCATGCGGGCCCGTCGGCCGGGGCCAGTTTATCGTCGCCACTGTCAGCTGTTGGCGCCGTCGGTGTGCGCGCGAGTGCGATATTGCGCCGGCCGGCCAGCCGTCGAGCCCATTAGGCGGGCGGCGCGTGCCAGTCGCGCGCCGGCCGAGGGCCAATTGTTGATTTAAATCGCCGACTCTCGCGCAATCGGCTCGCGCTCGAACGCGCACAACAATGGCCGTGGCCACGGGGTCTCGGGCCTGGCGCTGTCGCAGGCAAGCGCGCGTGGCAGTTGCGAGTAGTCGGGCCCGGTCGGAGCGTGGCGATGATGTAACCACCAGTTGCGCGCGAGTGTCGCCCGCCTGCTCGGCGCTCGCGCTGCTTGCGACTTCAGTGGGCCGCCGGCGTGGCCACCGATCGGCTCGTGCAGCAGCGGCGGTGGTGGCGACTGCGGCGGCGCTTGCAAACAAATAATAATTTATCTGCAAAGCTGCACGCGTCGGGTGGGTGTGTTTTTGTGCGCGCCTTGTGGGCCCACGAACGCGACGGCGGCGGCTATTCCGCCAATCGCCGCGGAAGCTCTTGCACGTGGAGGCCGGCGCGCACGTAAACGCCGCCCCAACCAGGCGACATCCTGGCACGCGCCTCGCCCGCAGACTGCTCTCGATATTCAAAGAGTAGGGGCGCGCGCGTGCGACGCAAATGAGCTCCAGTTTGCAGCCTCAACGAGCAACAGGCAATGGGCGACAGGCGACCGGCGTGTTCGCGAGTGTCGGGCGCGCAGAACGAGACCGCTTTTGCGCGCAGGTGAGGGCAGCTGGCGGCGGTCGGGGCGGCGCTGGCGCTGGCGCTGCTCTCGCCCATTGGCCGCGATCTTGGCCCAGTTCGGGCGCGTGCGCCAGATTGCAGACGTGTGTCGGCTGCAGATTGTGTCACCGGCGTGGCCAAGTTCATCTGGCGGCGAGTGCGCGCGGCCAACTGTTGTGTCGGCTTTCACCTGGCCCGCCGCACGCATTTAACCTCTTCGCGAGTCGAGCATAATTTGTGCCCGGCCACAGCGGCGACGACCTGGTCGCGGCCGCAACACCACCACGGCCACGACCGCCACGAGCAGCACAAAGGCCGACGCGCGTAAGTCTCGTTAGCGTTGTGCAACTACGGCCTCCAGTGAGCGCGAGATGCACGAGTGCAGCCGACAGCTGGCGCGAGATCTCGCCGATAGGGCAGGCCGACATTCCTCAATCGATCGTGCCGATCATTGACGCTCCATAACGCACTCGACGTGCTTCCGACTGGCGCCTTACCTGTGGCCCACTTCCTGCGTGTGCGCAACGTGCGGCCCATCCGGCGGCGCTCAAGGAATGCGAGGAATGCGCCGCCAGCGTCTCGGGAGTGCGGCACGTGCGCACGGCGTTGCGACAGATTGCGCGAGCGATCGGGCCGCGCGGCTCGGGCCCACCTGTGTGTTTGTGTGCCAGGAAGGCGCCAGTGCGAGTGGCCGAAGCACCCGGCCGATCGGCCGCTCATTAGTAAGACCAAGTGGCGCGCCAAAAGGCTGCCCGCAGATTAGGGCGCGGGCGGCGTTGAGTGAGCGCTTCGAGAGTTTGGTGGCCGCGCCGATGTAAGAGCGAGTGGGTGCCGCGAGCAGCCAATGGATTGACCTCAGCGGCGACGAGCCGCGAACAAAGCGCTCACGGCGCATTACACGCGATTGGCCCGAAATTGATGGTTTTGTGTGGGCGCCGAGCTGAGTCGGTCGCCGCCAATCGATCGGCTGAGTGCTCGAACACGACACACATTTGACGGGCGCGCCAGACGAGCGGTTCGTTCAGCTCTCACTCATGCGGCCGCGCCAGAGGCGAGATGAGCGCGCTCGCAGAGGGCCTGGCGTGAGGCCGATCATCAGATCGATCGAAAGGTTTGCGCGCATTCAGGTCGCCCGCGCCGGGCCGCTAAATCAAAGGTGCGTGCGGCCGTGTCATATGATGTAGTCGGCGAGTTATTTGTTTCGCCAGTTGCGCGCCCAGCGGTCGTCGCATCGGCTGCGCTCGACTCACTGTGCGTATGTGTGCGAGTGAACTCAACTGTCTGTCCTGGTGAGTTCCACTGTGGCCTTTTCTGTGTTTCGCAACTCCGAGCTCGACTGCGGCGCCGACTCGACAATCGGCCCACCCAGTCGGTGGCTCGCGGCCACGCTCACTGTCAAGCGAGCGGCCCGAAATAACAACTGAAACACTCTCACTCTGGGAATGCGGCCGCCATTTCCAGTTCGCCTCCATCTCCAGCGCCGCCGAGCTCACGCGCGCCACTCAATTAGTAGCTCGCCGTTAGTTCAATGACCGCGCCTAGCCAGCCACGGCTACAGCCGCTCGACGACTCGGCTCGCTGGCGTCAAAGGATCTGCACAAAGTCTGTCTGTGGCGCGCGCTCGCCGTCGTCCGCGTGTTTGTTGTTGCGTGCTAATCGTCGGCCGGCTTCCTTGTTTCTATATTTCACACTTTCATCTCGTCGTCGTCGTCGTCGCGCTGGCCGATTGTTGTTGACCAGCGGCGCGATCAACGACAACGACAACAAAAACAGAACACATCCACTGCGTCGAGCGCACTTTACGTTCGCCGTCGCTCGAGCGGCGAGCGGTCTCGGCGCCAATTCTACGCCAGTGTTGCGGACGCGACGCCGACAAACGAGATCTCGCCACCCAGACGCTCGATATTTAGCCACTTTGCGCGCCTCTAGTGGCGACCGCCTGATACTGCAATCGCCGCCGCCGCCGCCGCCACTGATGTCACTGACTCGGATTAATTGATGTAATCCAGAATGAGGTCAAAGTTGGGCGCGCGCGCCGCAGCGCAGATGCAATATCAGAAGGTGACATCGAAGTCAGTCGCCAGTTCATTGTTTTGTGCCGCTCTTTTGCGTGCCTCCAACGCCGCCTCTCGCTCGCCCGGTCGCTCGCTTTTGGCCCCGCCAACGCACTTTGACCTTTAAATTTTGGCCGCTCTTCCGCCGCGGCCGGCGTCGCTCTGATTCAGCGCCGCCAGCGGCGAATTTGTCGCCGCCAGTGACTTAACTGGCGCGCTCGTGAGGCGCAACCTAATGAAGAAAAGTTGCGCATCGCCCCCGCGCCACGCAAACTTATGCACAACTTCAGTCCGGCGCGGGGAGGCCCTTTAAAGTAGGCCAACGCGGGCGCCGCCGCTCTCTGTCGAGCGTCCCGATGGCGGGGACAAAACGTAAATTAAATGGACAGATAATTATCTGTGCCCCTTCCTGGCGTCCACTCGATCGCTTGTACGCGTGCTGGCGCTAAATTAGTCCACTGACTGGCGGCGGCGGCGGCGGCGGCGGCTTCCTTTCCTTAGTGCGCTTCCTTCCTTCCGCTCATTGCCGTTCGCCAATAAAAACGAGAAGACCGACGCGCACGCACACAAATGCACACACAGTCAGCCTACACGCCGCTGGCTGAGGCAGACGGCGCCGACAAGGTCAAGGATGCGCGCCGTTAATTGAGGGTTCGCGTTCTCGCGCCGCCTCGCTCGCAGGTAGTCGGCGCCGATCAGCACCGGCCTCTGCGCCGCCACCAGCCGAACACACGAGTTCATCTCGGATGCAAATTATATGAACTTCTGGCGTTGCGCGCACGCACTGCACTTGGCCGCGCGCCTCGAAAGCGGCGCCACGACTTCAAAGAAACAAGTCGATTGCACGTGCCCATTGCAGGAGACCAACTTTTGAGAGATGTCTCCGGGGAGAAAGTCTACCTGGCGCACCGCATCC
>SNVD02007738.1:0-30745 GCA_013180625.2 Boswellia sacra
TGTCATTGGCAAACCATTCCCATCTAAACCTCCAATGTGTTCTCTTAAGTGTTCTAGAAACCAATTCTAGGTAGAATTGGATTCAACCTCATAGTTACCAATTACTAATGAAAACATGTCATTATTGGCATCTATACCCATTGGTCCCAATAAAGGCCCTAAAAGTGACAACCATCAAGGTAAAAAATTGCCTACAACCAATTAAAAAGCCTAATCTTTGGGCTAGGAGGTTGATAAAAAAAACCTTTGAATTTTGGTGCTACATATGTCAAATCTGCATCTACCTTTACATAACGAGAATTACTAGGGTTGGTTAAATGTACAATGTTTGCATATTTATAAAAGAGGTTAAGTGCTTTTTTTATGGTGTTCACCTATGAGCTCTAAAGCTTGCTTCTGAGCCTTATAAAGCTTTTGTTTAGATGGTTCGAGGCCAAATCTCCTTTTAATGTCCTTCTCTAACCACTTATCATTAAGGGCAGCCTTATCTCTAAAGTATTCCTCATTTTTTTTGCAATCCACAGGTATGTAGACTCAGGGGTATCAAGGACATTGGAACAACTATGGTCAGGATAGAGGGTCTCAATATTATAGGTTACCGTGTCTTGTGTTGTAGAGACATGAATCCTCTATGGGCAACCCTCTATAGCACACTTGCATATGAACCCATTCTTCTCATTTTTCACTCTTTTAAGCTTTATCCCCTTACAAATAAAATGCTCTCTAAGAACTTCTCCAAAATGGGCAAAACTATGATATGTTTGGCCAACCCTAAATTCAACCTCCCTTTAAGGACCAAACTCAAACAAATGTTTCCTGTGCACCCTAGTCATCCTATCATTGCCCACTTCTTCATCATCACTAGCTAGTAATTTCTCAAAATTTTCCTATCATTTTGATAATGTGAATGGTCATCTAATGACTCATCACCACTAATATTTTCCCATTCAGTTTCACTCTCTAACCCATTATCCTATGGGTTAATATCACAAACCACTTCTATGTTTTAGCTTAATTACGTTCCAAGTCATCGTTTGCAATTTTTGTCATAGGCTACCCTTAACTTTTGAAAAAAAATCATGAACCACCCTTCCGTTAATTTGACCGTTAGATGACGTTAGATTTCTGTCCAAAACTATTACAATTACCAAAATACCCTTCAATTTGAAAAAAGGGTTAATATCATAGACCACCCCTATATTTTGCCTTAATTACCCCAGAGTCATCATTTATAATTTTTGTCATATTCTACCTCTAATTTTTAAAACAAATCACGGATGACCCTTCTATTAATTGAGTGAAGCTCGTAATCTTGGATCTCTTTCACTGAAATGTCTTTATTTTCACTCATTAAAAAAAATATTATTTACTGGAAACTATTTCAAATACTCTTAGATCAATTTTCAAGTAAATGACACATAATGCAGAAGAAATCCAGATCAAAAATCTTGAAAAAATACTTTTATTTTGAAAATTCTGGAAACACATAATGGTGGTGAGTTGCTTTGCTTAGGGGCAATGAAAAGCTTTTTTTTTCTTTTCATTTTTATGTGTTTATATGAAGTGATATTTATTTTCACTTTATATGTATTTACATAAATTGCAATAGTTTTGAATGGAAATCTGATTTCATCTTATGGTCAAACTAACAGAAGGGTGCTTCATAATTATTTTTTCAAAAGTTAGGGATAGGCAATGACAAATATTGCAAACGTTAACTCTAAGTGTGATTAAGGCAAAACATAGGGGTGGTCTATGATATTAACCCATTTAGGTATGTTGACTCCCACTTTACATGTTGACTTTTTTGTTATTTTACTATTTTGACCCTACTATTTTTTCTTATTTACGAACATCTAATGAAGTTTTTAACAGAAGGGTGGTCCGTGATTTTTTTTTTTCAAAAGTTAGGGATAGCCTGTGACAAAATTGTAAACGATGACTCTGGGTGTAATTAAGCCAAAACATAGGGGTGGTTTGTAATATTAACCCATTATCCTATCCATTAACATCTTTTTCAGGCCTATACTCTATATTAGAGTCAAACTCCTTGTCATACTCTGAGTCTAAATCATCAGCCTACATATCTAAACCTTTATCCTGTGCATCAAAACCCTGAACCTGCTCATCTAAATCGTTATCTTGCAAATATAACCCCTTAGTTTGCATATCTAAACCCTCTCCCTACACATTTAACCCTTCAATATGCACATCTAAACCCTCTTCCTACACATATAACCCCTTAATCTACACATTTACATTGTAATTATGCAGATGTAGACCTTTGCGTGCACATCTAACTCGTCAACCTCTAAACTCTCAATCTGCACATCTCCATTTAAATTATTCAAATCTAGATCCTTAGCTTGCACATTTATAACAAGTTCTTCTACAACAAACACATCTGTCTGTACATCCTCAAATACCACATTTGTACCAAATTTGTTCACATCATTACTACGAGGGTCAGATTCCAAAGGCTCATTATTGACTGGTGTGACATCTAATGTAATAGATATCTCATCCATACCTTTCATTTCAAACATTTCAAATGTTTCCAGTAATTTAAGGTTAGTATCAATCAACCATTATCTCTCCATTCCAAGGAAAATTTACACTATATTTAACTTCCCAAGGGTCTATGACACCCAGTTCGAAGACCACATTAAAAATAACAACTAAACAAACCTTACTGACTTTGTGAGGCTCCGTATTGCCAAATGTAAAGCAATGACCTAATAAGTCTAATGTTAACAAAAACATAACCATGAGGCTACCATATGTATCAACAAATTCAATAATAATTAAATATAAATAAAACCAATCAAAACCCTAAAAAACACTCAATTGTAGCCATGCAAGATGTAATGCAATAAAAATTTTCAGGCCCCTCTTATGCATGAAAGTGAATATAACAGTACTAGTACACAAGAAATGAAATCAATTTCATATATTTACTAGCAATTTGCCAAAACCCCCAATTTCCCAAAAAAAAAAAAAAATTACATGGTCTGAAACTAGCAACAAAAAACAAGTAGAAACAACATAACGTAAGGAAGAAACAGAAATAGTTCAAAAATCAATAATCGAAATACTATAACTAGAATTATAGGCATCAACAGATATATGAATAATAATAAAAGTAGTAGTCACATATAGCACATGCATGAAAAAAAACCAATGCACGACATAATAATACTATAGAAAAACACAAATCTCATGCATGCATGTGGATATAACAGTGCAATTATACATCAAATAGGATCAATTTCATGTAGTCATCAGCAATTTGAAAACACCCCAAATTGCCAAAAAAAAAACTAGGATTCTAATTCCAAAAAATTAAAAAAATGTAGAAACAACATTGAATTCAACCTTAACAAAATAATATATTTATCAATTGTCAATATTTGAAAAATAAAAAAATGAGGAAAATAAATAAAAGCTCATGGAGGATTCACAAGATAGGGGAGAGTCATGTTATACAGTTGTGAAAAAGAGCAAAAAATACTTACAATCGAAATCGACCGGTGCAATAGAATCTTCGATGAACTAGCAAGCTTCACGTCACATTACAGTTTGGTTAGTACTGAAGATGATGGGAAAATGAATAGTGACAAAAGGGAGAGAAAACAAAATATGGAGGAAAAGTGAGAAAGTGGGGTAGATGAGAAACAATATTTTTTATTGTTGACTTAAGACTTTTATATTGTTGAATCTGAATAGGACAAAAAGACAGTTTTAACCCTACATTTTCTGAATAATTACTCTCATTTAACGTCCAGTTTAATAGAAGGGTGGTCCTTGATGAATTTTTGAAAGCATAGTATTCTTATTTATACAAAGGTAGAAAATGCATTTTTCCACGATAATAAGGCAAAAAGTAAAAGTAGTTTATGAAATTTTCCCATTTTGCAATATAACTTATATATACCTGTACCTATATTGCCATAACTAAATTATTCAATTGCAAGTAACATAATAGCCAGTAAATTTTTCCGACCCGCTTAGGTTTAATAAATTACAATAAACTCTTTAATATTTCAAAAAACCATCAAATAACATTTTAGCATCCTTTACCCAATCCACATCACTTGACATAAAAATCTAATTTTTTCCAAGAACAACCATCACTACTAAGCAATAGATGAAAAATGTTTATGGGGATTTAATTGTTTTTTTCTTTTCTTTGTTTCTTTTTTTTTTGTTTAATTCATGAAAGACAAACTTAGTAATGTTTTATCTTTGTTCCCGCACATTATGTTCCTCCCAAACCTTAGGCTATCTTTTATTTTTTTTTTTCATATATACACACACACACACACACACAGAGACACATATAGTAAATTATCTCTTTACAAAATTATATGATTTTTACTCTTTTGAAGCATATGCAATAAATTTTTGATAATTTTTTATCTCATTTATACATTATATATGTTTTTTTATACTATTGTTTTCTAATATTGAATCTATATGTTTTAATAAGATGCACATATTCCTTTGATTAGATTTTTTTTTCCAATTAATAAATTCTACTTGTGCATCGAGTTTCTTCAAAGATATTTTAAAGTATTCTCGGACCACTTGAAAGAAATTTTTTGGTTTCCCACTTATTAGCAATGTTGACATTTTAATTATATATATGCTTCCACTTGTATGAATATTTAACACGGTGGTGACGTTATTGTGCTTTGGTTTTGATTAATTATATGATCATTCTGGTATGTTATTCCTTTATGCATCAGTATATATATAAGCCTGAATGAAATTTGAATTGATCAAGCCGTATGTCTCAAAATACACGGCATCAATCTTGTTCGATTAAAGCTTAATAACTTACTCGAATGGCTTTTGTCTCATGTCCGAGACATGGCTTAGTCGTCCATTTTCAAGGCATCTGATCTAGCCATGAATGTGACATTATCATGACAAGAAATCTGGATAATTTTTATGTATTGTCTGACATCATTTTATTGTTTTTTTTATGAGCATGGAATTGCTTATTATGAATTGTTTATTTTGTTTCCATGATAGTGGCAACCTTGTTAAGTTATGATATTATCAAAAGTCGGCTAATGCCTGTTTAAATATTGATAATAAATTTTTAGCAAGCTTATAATATTATCAAAGTAAAGTTAGATCATGCATGTTTAAAATATTATTATTCAATTGCTAGCATGGTTGATATAAACATGTAGGTTCATATATATTTGATTTGTTCTATAATCCTTATGTTTCTTGTATAAAGATAGAATATATGTATATATATATCCACGTATTATTTGACATGTTAAATTTATAAAAGCATACAATTATGAATCCATGTTATATATTATTATAAGATAATGCTTGACTTACAATATTTAAAAGTATAAACTTTACAATATGACACGATAGTTTAAGGGGCAAAATCCTATTGGAGATGTAATTTTTCTTATCCATTTTTGTTTTTTTTTTCTCTTCCAATGCATTATCAGATTTTGTTGTAAAATTTAAGTTGTATAAATATTGTAAGTCTAGCATTACTCTTATTTAAATGTGTATACTTGGGTAAAGAATTTTTTTTAAAGAATTTGATATATAAATAAGTTAAATGACCATCAAATAATTTTAAAAATATATAAAGAATCATAATATAAAATTAAAAATAAATAATAATGTTCCAAAATTAAAATTAGGCTGTGTATAAATTGATCATAAATAAATTCTATAAGGACATTTAAGAAAATTAGAGGAGTAATAATTGATTTAGACATTTGCATTCAAATAAAACATATAATTTTTAGCATTTTTAATTCAGATAAAAATGTCTTAGATTAAGTATTATATCAAGAAAACAAAAATCATGAAAAGGTCTAAAGTTTAAAAATAAGTTAAATTCAAACTTTAGACCAAAAACCAACATCAGCCTCTAAGTAAATCAATTAGAAGCAATACCCCACATATCACGAAGGAGATGACTTCGAATCTGGAAAGGAGGAGATTAAGCAGAAACGGACTACAATAGAAGTGCTATGTAACACGTGTGTGTGTGGGGAAGTAGTAACACTCCTATATAATAAACAAACATATAGGAAATTTGTGATACAACTTGCAATTTGTAAGAGAAAAGGCAATTTATGTGATGTAGGAGTGAGTCGGTGATAGGTAAACAATGGCGATAAAATTGGGCCCTTAAAGAAAATGTTGCTTTTTCTAGCCAAGAGTTGAACCAAGTAGGCGGCTTTGTCTTATTCTCTATTTTTCTTAGCCATACCATGCATACATGATAATTGACGTACAACATCTACCAAAACAAGTCCTAGCCCTAAGGTTGCGCGCCTCTAACTACTTCCAGACGCATGCCATAAATCGGCCCCTCTAATAAAGGCACCGAGGTTTCCAAAAAGCCCAAGTCACTCAAAATGGATGGAAATGCAAAAAACAATAGAAAAAAAGACAAAATAGAAAGAGAGGAGATGAAATCTTACCCAGGGGAAGTAGTGTCGGTCTAGATGACCCTGGATTCCAGCATCGCTGTCAATCCGGCGACCAGTGAGTGTCGCATGCATCATCATAGCGTGAGGAGGGAGATTGATCTCTATTGGATAGTTGACCATGATTGTAGAAAGGGGTGGAAGCGCGCAAAATAGAGAGAAGTTTGAGATAGAGTCGAGAGAAAATGACAAAGAGTGATGACTAAAAAAATGAAATTTTGTTTGTTGTGTTGCACATTAGAGGCGTACGCCCAACGTATGGGCACACGACTATATTTAGAGGCACACGCCTCTAAATTTGAATTTCTGTTTTGGCAGAACTCAAACCCTAATTCTTGGAGAATTTTCAAGATCACTGAAGGAATAAAAGATTTCATCGAGACCACCATGGTTGCAGAATCACATCCAAAGCCTTAAATTTGCATAATTGCATCTAGACCCCCAAGAGCTGCAAAAGTGCATCTAGAACTTGCAGAGAGTGTAATATCGTACCAAGATCCCTAGGAGAGCGTAGAATACCACAAAGTCCCCAATGATTTCAAAATCAGATCGAGATTCCCAAGAGAATGCAAAATAGCACTAGAACCCCTAGAAAGAGAAGAATGCACTAGTATCCTCAATGAATAAAGCGAATGGAAGAGTGCAGAATCACATCAAAGTCCCCAATGATTTCAAAATCATATCAAGACCTCCAAAAGATTATGGAATCACACCAAAATCCCTGGTGGGCATAGGATCTTGCCCAAAATCCCAAAGGAGCACAAACAACATGTAAACCCCAAGAATGCAAAATCACACTAGACTCCCTAGAGAGTGTGGAATCGCATCGAGAACATGATAAAATTTAGAATTCCTTTAGCGTTGAATGACAACAAAATCCTTGAGCGTTGAATCATGCAAAGGTGTCTTTAAAGATTGTGGAGTTTACATCAGAGATTGTAAGAGAGTGCGAAACGGCACCAAAATCCTTTAGCGTGGAATCGCACAGCGGTGTCTTCAAAGAGTAGTCACATGATTATTAAGGAGTGAGAAACGACACCGAAATCCTCGAGTATGGAATCATGCAAAGGCATCTTTAAAGAGTATGGACTTACATAGGAGACTGTCAAAGAGTGCTGAATGGCATCAAAATTCTCGAACATGGAAGCATGGAGAGGTATCTCTCAAGAGTGTAGAATTGCACTAGAGATCTTTAGAGAATGCAGAATGGCATTACAGAACCATGAGGTAGCGTAGGGTCACCTTAAAAATGATCAAGTCAAGAAATCTAATGGAATCTAGACATCAAGCCTGAAGCAAGTAAGTGCAAGGTATAATATACTTTGTTTGATGTTTGTGTTTCACAAAACCTTCCAAAGTAAGAGAAAACTGTAAGCATTAAAATTTTACTTATGGATTAGAGGCTCGATGATGATAACCATAGGCAACAAATTATAATTAGTCCTTTCTAGATTTGCAAGGACGCTAAGAATTAAACACCAAGAACATGGTAGAAATGCCAAGTAGCCTCAATATCAGTGTAGTACTGATAGAGAACGGTTTAGCCTCTAGGAATCATGCCTGATACACACATGGTCAAAGTTAGTGCAAAAACCTAGAATAAAGGTTGGCACCTGTATGCTAGGGCTGACACCTCTAGTACTACAGGTGCGTGCCTTTTGTTAGAAGCAGATCATCTAGCTTCAAACTTTATAGGAAAATCATCTTAGAATTAATAGAGGTATGCGCCTCTAGCTACAGTCTCGTATCAAGAGAAAAGCCTATTTTGGGGAATTAAGAGCCTATATAAGGGCACTCGACCCCCAGTTCTAGGTATCTAGTTTTGGTTTGAAATTTGCCTAAAAACTCATATTTTTGAGAGGTTTTGAATACTTTTTAGAATCCTTCTTTAGTTTAAATATTTTCTATGCTTTCTCAATGATCTTGGTGTTCATCGGATTATTCTAGGACACCAATGTTACTTAAGATTCGGCTTTCGATTAAATTTCAAATTTAGTGAGTTTTTAGAGGGTCTCCTCTTTAGTATAATATTGGGCAAATATAATAGACTACCCTCACCTTTTGGCAAATTATGCACGCAAGCACCTTTTGCCACTTTTTATTAGCACCTACCACTTACCTTTTCCTAAAGTCATCATGTGGACTACCCTTCTATTAATTTTTTTCATTTAAAACTTGTAAATAAATTAAATGTTGAGGGTTATAATGGTCATTTAACATTACACAATCAACAATATATAACATAAAGTAAAAAATGTAAATGTGGGGATTCAAACTTGGGACCAAGAATTTAAAACAATCAATTTTACCACTAGGCCACATAGTTTATTTGATTTCCAATGAACAAAAAAGGTATTTAACCTAAATCTAAACCATGATAGCCCAAACACCTAAAACACTCATGCAACCTCACATGGCATGTACTTCAAGATTTGCTCAAGCACCTCATGGTCACCCAGTCAACAGTCTAGTTCTCAAGTCTTTGCCTTCATTATCTACATCCACATTCTTCTAGGACTTTGACCCAATGTCTCTACAAATGGTTGCCAATTTCTATCTTAACGAAGTGAAAAAGTATAAATCTTCACCCTTCTCCATCTTCTCACGTCTTTCATCTTGCAACAACTAAACTAAAGTAATGGTAGAGCTAGCCAAGGAAGCCACCAACGGTCAGCCATTAATTGGACCTATCTAAAAGAGTGTTTTTGCTATATATAGGATGGATTTCCAACTCTGACTCTTAAACTCATAGTTGTTGGGATGTTTTCCTGTGATGATCTAAAATTTTTATGCTCTTTTATTCTTTCTTTTCTATAAATACTTTGGAGGAGACAAAATTAATTATGTTTCTTTTAAAATAAAAAAATTGGAATTTTGGTTGCAGGTGGTAGTGGTGTTGGGGAGAGATAGGGAAAGGAGGTAGTGTTATGTTAGGATTTTTATTTTTAGTTTAATTCCGTAAAATTAGTATTATAATAAAACCTAACTTTGTATGTATTAAAACCAAGAAAGGAGTTGGCATGGTGATAAGGTTAAGAGTGTTTTATTGAATGATACAAGTTCAAATCATAACAAATTTAGTTTTCAAAAATTTTTTGAAGGGTATTTTGGTAATTGATGCGTTCGAAACTAGCAAGTATACTAGTCGCACAAGTAATAAAGTGATGAGTAAGATATCGTTCCCACGAGGATTGATTCTAATTGAATTTGTTATTTGAAAGCAAAAACAGAATAAACGGGGGGTTTTTGTTGATTGATTAACTAGATGAAATATTAATGCAAGTAAAGAATAACACAATGCTAAGTTAATTTGAGTAAAAATCAATGAGAGTAACCTGGTTAAAGGATCATTCTCTACCACAAGATATGGATTTACGAATCATAGAATTGTCATCCAATTACACCATTTAAATTATCAACCGTAGATAACAACAAGCTCTGTTACCCCAATCTTTCCTTACTTTGTTGTTAAATAAAACAAGCTCTTTATTTAATCTCTATCCATTAAACAACCTAGAATAAGCTCTCTAGTTTAATTCAATGGAAGCATTACGATAAGAAAGATAGGTTGATCTAAGCAATAATCACACAAGTTCGGATTATTTAACCTAGGTTGTATTTTCCAATTGCAATCTCTGATCACAATTTTGCTACTAATGATTAGAAATTCAAGACAATTACGGATCAAGATTTCTAGTCTAGCAATAGATAACAACCAGATTTTACTCAATTGGCCACCCAAATAATATCCAGCAAGCAATCATAAGCATTAAACATGGGAAAATACAAGCAACTTCAATTAGAGAATTGGATAACAATTCCTTGCACAATCAATTCATAAAAACCATATCAAGGGCTTTGAAATCACCCTCAACCAATTCAGATTTAGTTACACATATTCAGATAGAATACAAATACAATACAATATGGAGACATTCCAGAAAATGAAAGGGAAAGGGAAAACTTAGCAAATTTGATGAAATCTTTTAGGTTTTGTTGTTCTTCCTCTTTCCAAGCCTTCAATCTCCTTCAAGAACTCCAAGAAATGAGAGAAATCCAAAGATGCAGCCTCCTCCACGTTCTCCCCTCTTCAAGTTATGAAATAAAACCCTAAAATGTGTTTAAATACTCTGCTACAGTGACGTGCTACAGTGTCCCGTATTATACATGCTACAGTGATGTGTGGAATTACATTTCTACACTTCTCACACTGTTTTGATTACAACTTTCGGTACACTGAATGGATTCATAAACCGTAAATTTCTCCAAAAAGTAGACTTCGAGAGCTTTTCAACGGTATATGATATGTCATCGGGTTCATTGTATATCAATACAATTAAATCCGAGAAGATGGTTGACTAGCAGAGGTGAAAATGAAGGGTTTTACTCCATTTTTGTGCAAGTTGCTCCAAAACTCCTACAAACATCAAAACCACACAAAAACATAAAAATACCAAGGAATATATCAAAGAAACATGGACGAATTGATATGAAAATGATATATAAATAGACACTTATCAAATTCCCCCACACTTAGACTTTGCTAGTCCTCGAGCAACTACGACAATGTGAAATAAAACTAAACCGAAACAGAATCAACAAAAAATTAAAACACACAAATGCTTCATCTTGCAAATAGGCCTCAAAGATTGTACTTAATTATAACCCAAGGAAAACTTCAAAATAATGCACTTGATCAAGAATTTTATCTCAAAGATTAGTTTCGCTTCATTTCAATTCCTCAAGTGTGTGTGTGTAGAGCCATTCTCACCTAATCACTTGTAACCCGGATGAGTTTATGCATAAAAATGAATCATATTTAATATTGAAGATGTGTGTATAAATGAACTCCATAGGCCTGCTTTTCAAGTCACTCTCCACTAATGTAGACATGCACAACACCAAGGATCAAGTAGGACTTTATTAAGCTTGTAACGTTTGGCTTGGGTGAAGGTATGATAAAGGATAATAATTTGGCTCAAATCACCCACAAACACATAAATCATTCAAGACTATGTAGAGCTCAACCCTATAACACAACTTCATTTCAATTCACCAGTTACTCCCCCAAACTTATTTAGAACACTCAATCTTTTTTTTTTTTTTTGCAGAAAACAAAAGAAAACTACACCCCCACACTTTGTTGTTTCATTCTTTTTAAGAACATTAAGGGTATAGATCTCTTATTCTTCTTCTTTTGTTCTTTTTTTTCTTCTATTTTTCTTTTTTTTTCTTTTTTTTTATTACACTTCCCCTCCCCCACACTTAAACAACACATTGTCCTCAATGTGTAAGTACGTGGACGATAAGTACAGATTGGCTTTTTTTTCTGTTTTTTCTTTTTTTTTTTTTTTTAAAACACAATAGAACTCACTTGTATTGCTCATGACACATCCCAACCTCCTCTAACTTCCCAAAACCAGAACATAGCTCAGAATTTAATTGTGAATGATCTACATGCTCATAGGTAAGGGATAAACTGTTTGGAATAAATTCATTTGAGGTTAGGAAATCTTTTAGTGAGTTAACAAAGAAAAAGGCTTACAGAGGCTCAAAGGGGTAACTAGGGATCAATTTCAGTCAAGGTTGGCTATTAAGGCTCAAACGGTCCAAAAATGGCCTAAATCATTTCCCCAATGTTGCACAGTCTAGGATTTCGCCTCGAGTGACCATCAAACAGGTTCTAGAATTCATTGAAATCTGAAGAAACATTTAAATTACATAAACTTTCTCTAAGTGAACAAATAACTCAGTGATAATAGCTCAGTGCTCAATGTTGCGCAAGGAATCAAAGGCAAAGCGAAAACCAATAAACATTTCAAGCACACAGATCCATGCATCATTTATCATTTTCCAAGAGTTATTCTTAATTCAATCATTATCTTATCATTGACCCACAAAATGCAAGAAAAGAGGTACGTGGCGTTGTTACACCTGAGTCAAGATTGTATATTTCAACAATCCTTAGGACCAATAGCCCGCAGACTTAAGGTTTCTAGCCTATATACCTTTATTATGAAAGAACAAAACAAGAAACAAGACACTTCAAACAACATGAAATAAACAAACTACAGATTTATTGAGAGAGAATGCGTTTCAAGAGTTAAGAAAACCCCATATTCTACCATTCTCAGGTTTTTTCCACAATGTTTTTTTTTTTCGAATCGAAACTGATAAAGACAAAAACACACAACAACTCGAAATTACATAAAACTAAACTTACTCAGAAAATAATAAAGTCCAACAAATCAACAAACACAAACAAGTCAATTAGAATGGGTCTAAAAAGTTTAGAAGTTAGCCTCCTTATTCAGCCATTATGGATTAAAGAAATCTGGAATGCGTTTCAAGAGAACTTGAACTTTTTAAGCACCACTCTAAAAGCCAAGATTAGAAAATATTACCTGGGGTGAAAAAAAATAACCTGAAAAAAAAACTCAAAAGAAATGACATGAAAAATCTCAAATAAACACACTAAAAAGAAAGCAAACAAAAACGAAGCAAACCAGCAAATGAGATTACAGATGGAGGGTTAAATCCAGTTGACGCCTTTTGTTGCCTTCTCCAAACCAATTTATCCGAGCCATTGTTGGATCAGGTGGATAGACGAATTCTTGTAGTTTGTCAATTAACTCTCCTGCAGTTGAAGCTGTAACCAGCATTTGCCTTGCTGACGGTGAGATGAAATTTTTTTCTACACTTGATCAAGAAAGGACAACAAACCATCAAAAAAATTATTAACATTTAACAAACCAATGGGTTTCCGATGGATGTTTAGCTGTGCCCAAGAGGTGATTTGAAAAATCTCCTCTAATGTACCATAACCACCCGGCAAAGCTATAAATGCATCGGACTTAACAACCATATGTGCAATACGCTCATGCATACTAGAGACCTGTAACTCTTCTCCGATTGTGTTGCCTACGATATCTCGTACGGCTAATGGTTTAGGGATAATGCCGAGAACTTTGCTCCCTCCTAGGGATGCAGCTGTTGACACACACCCCATTAACCCAAGACTACCCCCTCCATAAATCAAAATAAAACCCCTCGCAGCTAATGTCCTACCAAGATCAAGAGCTGCTGTGGTAAACTCTCCATCTTTACCAAATTGCGATCCGCAAACTACGCATATATTGCGGAATCGCCGAATTGGTGTTTTCTCCATTTCTACAAGTGCTCTAATCTTGTGTAAGACACGTTAGATATTATACTTTTCAATTACAAGACAGTTTATGGAATGACATATGAAAATATGCAGAATGTATATATACACCCATAAAACTCTCAAATTTTGACACATGGGGACATACTTTCGGTGGGGTTGCTCGATGCAGATTTATCGCCCCAAGATTTGAAAAAATGAGATATGCTTTCGGCGAGGTTTGACAAAACCTTCACACTTGTCTCCCACGTGAAGCATGGAAAATGGAGATACACTTTCGGCGGGGGTTGACAAAACCCCCACACTTGTCTCCCACGTGAAGCATAAAAAATAGAGATACACTTTCGGTGGAGGATGACAAAACCTCCACACTTGTCTCCCACGTGTACTTATGCCATAGGGTAGTCATATGGTTTGTCAAAAAGAAAACTTGAAAGTAAAACAATCAAAATCAACAAACAACAACAACACAAAAACAACATTGATAATCAGATCAAACGAAACAAGAAAAAAAATAAAATTCGACAACAACAACCACATTCAAATATACAAGTAGTTGTGATTGTGGCTCACATCTTCCTCTGGTTTTACGTCCAGTAACGGCTGAAATGCCTTCTATGATTCGGGGATTTGCTTCCCATCCAGTTTTCTTATAAACTGGCAAACAGGGTCGTTTTTGGTCAGATTCCCTATACTATAACACTGCAATTCATCACGAAATTGTGTCCATAGATTAAGCAATTCACGCTTAACAAGTCCACAAGAATGTGACTCAAGAGTTAATAAAACATTATCCAGCGACTCATTACTCAGACCATTCTTAATAAATGACAGTTTATCTTCTCTATTTTTGGACACAAAACCTAATGAACGACAAGTCTGGTTACAATTCCATCTAGCACATTTATAACATACTTGTAACCTTTTCGCTCTTCGCCTCTTGGCGTAGTAGCTCTTTCCTAGACCAGGCATGTATTTTGCGAGATTAATGTCTGGCTCACCGGACAATCTCACCTTGGCTTCGATAAGCCATCGGATATCAGCAGGCACATTTAGGAGCATCAATGCCCAAAGTCTAGTCATCCGTACTTTATAAATTTTAAACACAGCATTTTGAGGAAGTGAAGGGAAATATTTACGAAGGTTCGACAGAAAGATATCGGCATCCATTGAAGAGGAGAAAAGAAGAGATATTACCGATAATACGATCGGGTTTGTTTTTCTCCAAGATATGCACGTTTCAAACCTTTGGCGAATGACTTCAACTTCCGTTTGGATGTTTCCACAAGCTGCTGCACAAATGAGCTCAAAGCACAGAGTAATCAAATTAAACAAAAGAAAGGAAAAGAAAAGAGCAAAAACGAAACTAAAGACACATAAAAGAGATAACAACACAATAGCAAACAAAAGTAAAAAAAAGTAAAAGAAATATAAAAACAAATAAGACAGATGGCAAAGAGAGATAAAACCTGATCAATTTGATGGCCTACGAAAGGAATATCCTCGAGACACAAAAATCGATCATTATTACCTTATTTTATTTTTCTTTTCTTTTCTTTTATTTATTTTTTAAAAACATTGGGTTGCCTCCCAATAAGCGCTTGGTTTAACGTCCTCAGCCCGACGTTGGTTCCATCATGGGAGGTCCAATTTCTGTTGTGCTTCTCTAATGGGCTTGGATCCCTCTTCTAACAAGATACGGTCAATGCATATGGATGGGCCTTGGATTTCAACAATTGTCCACTCAATAGCTATTTTGTGATCTGTAAGTATTCGGACGAGTTTTTCTTCTTGTATTCGTGCGAGGCCCATTTCTATTTATAATTGGCAAAAGGGTCATTCTCACTCAAGAATCCATGCCCTCAATGATCTGGAAGAAGTCTTAAGCTCCAACGCCGGGGCTGTCATCCACATGAAGGAAGAATTTTCCTCATTAGATTAAAGGAAATTGATGTACAAACATCATACCTATTTGTGGTTATTGCTATGGTCTCCTCTAGCTTGCCACAACTCCTCCATTTCTTTGGACACTTGTATCAAAATTTTTGACTCCTTAGAATTTTCTATCCCTATGTGCTCATTAATAGCTATATCCAATCCATTCTTGCGAGTTAACTCAAAACATTGTTGTGGCAGAGAATCAACAACGTCAACTACAAAAACAGAATGTAAGTCACTAGAGTACCTTATTGCCTCAAAAATATTGAAACATATCACCTTGCCATCAAACTCTATGATGAGAGTGCCATCATGAACATCAATCTTTGTTCTAACAGTTTTCGAGAATGATCTCCGTAACAGAATCGAAGTTGGATTAGGAGATGTCTCATCCTCTATTTCAAGGACAAAGAAGTTTGCTGGGAAAACCCATTGATTCACCTGCACAAGCACATCTTCCACAACTCTTTTGGGATATGCATTAAATTGATCAGCAAGCTGAATGGTAATACCAGTTTCCGCAAAAAGTCCAAGATTTAAAGAAGCATAAATAGAATATGGCATGATGTTAATAGATGCTTCTAAATCTAACATAAACTTGGTTTTACCAATGGTGCATGCCATGGTGAACGTACCTGGATCTTTGCACTTTGGAGGAATTTTCCTTTGCAATACAGCTGAAACATCTTCCCCCACACTTACTTTCTCATTTCTTTTTAACTTTTCTTTGCTGTTGCATAACTCCTTGAGACATTTTGTATAATGAGGTACTTGCTCGATAGCATCCAGAAGTGGTATATTTACCTCGATTTTGTGAGAAGTTTTCAGGATTTCTTGTTCTTGTTCCTCCTTCGATTTTGCAAATCTACTAGGAAAAAGTGGAGGAGAAACATATGAAGGAATGGGAGTTATAGGATTTACTGAGAAGTCAGTGTTTTGTTCATGGTGGAAGTGGTGTCATCTTCTTCATCAGTTTGTGATTTCTTTGGTAGGACATCTAATTGCTCTCCACCTCGCGAAGTTATCGCACTAACATTCTCTCCTGGATTGATCACCGTTTGAGAAGATAATTTTTCTGAGTCTTGGCCCTCGAATTTGCTCATGCTAGTAGCCAATTGTCCCATTTGATTTGCAGGTTTTGGATACTTTCCCCAGTTTCCTGCTGGAATTGCATTGTGTTAGTGGCAAGTGCATTAACAATATCTTCGAGAGACATACCTGAGTTTTGCGAAGCTGGTTGCGGTGCTGGATGTGGCATTGGTGGTGGCTGCATTTGAAATGGTTGCTGCACTCTAGGTTGATTGAAACCTTGCGTCCAATTTGGTATGGCATTTGGGGCGATTGGTTGATGATTCCAGTAATTAAAATTAGGATGATCTCCCCATCCAGCATTATAAGTGTTAGAGAAGGGATCATACCATTGCCTTGTGTGTCCTGGAAATCCATCCATGGCATTGGCTTGTTCCATATATTCTTCTTGTAAAGTTGGATACATGTCGATTGGATGCTCCATGGTAGAATATACGTCACATGCATAAGATTTCTGCATATCTCCTACAGCCATGTTTTCCACAAGAGAAGTTAGCTCAGAAAGTTTTTGTTCAATGTTCTGAGTGCTTACCTCATTTACACTCCAATGTAATTGTGGCTCAAATCGGCTACTGAATTGTTGGAAGTTTACTGCCATGTTGCCTAAACACAAACAATCAGAAAAGAAAACAAACAAAAATAGGAATTAACAATAAAAATAAAACAACAAATCGATTAGAAAATCAATCCCCGGCAACGGCGCCAAAAACTTGATGCGTTCGAAACTAGCAAGTATACTAGTCGCACAAGTAATAAAGTGATGAGTAAGATATCGTTCCCACGAGGATTGATTCTAATTGAATTTGTTATTTGAAAGCAAAAACAGAATAAATGGGAGGTTTTTGTTGATTGATTAACTAGATGAAATATTAATGCAAGTAAAGAATAACACAATGCTGAGTTAATTTGAGTAAAAATCAATGAGAGTAACCTGGTTAAAGGATCATTCTCTACCACAAGATATGGATTTACGAATCGTAGAATTGTCATCCAATTACACCATTTAATTTATCAACCGTAGATAACAACAAGCTCTGTTACCCCAATCTTTCCTTACTTTGTTGTTAATAAACAAGCTCTTTATTTAATCTCTATCCATTAAACAACCTAGAACAAGCTCTCTAAGTTTAATTCAATGGAAGCATTACGATTAGAAAGATAGGTTGATCTAAGCAATAATCACACAAGTTCAGATTATTTAACCTAGGTTGTATTTTCCAATTGCAATCTCTGATCACAATTTTTCTACTAATGATTGGAAATTCATGACAATTACGGATCAAGATTTCTAATCTAGCAATAGACAACAACCAGATTATATTCAGTTGGCCATTCGAAATACAATCCAGCAAGCATCATAAGCATTAGATATAGGAAAATACAAGCAAATTCAATTAGAGAATTGGATAACAACTTCTTGCACAATCAACTTACAAAAACCATATCAGGGGCTTTGAAATCACCCTCCACCAATTCAGATTCAGTTACACATGTTTAAGAACGTGGTAAATACAATACAACATGGAGACATTCCAGAAAAATGAAAGGGAAGGGAAAAACTTAGCAAATTTGATGTAATTCTCTTTGGATTGTAGTTCTTCCTCTTTCCAAGCTTCCTTTCTCCTTCAAGAACTCAATGAGATGAAAGAATTCCAGAGCTGCAGCCTCCACCACGTTCTCCCCTCTTCAAGTTATGAAATAAACCCTAAAATGTGTTTAAATACTCTGCTACAGTAACGTGCTACAGTGTCCCGTATTATACATGCTACAGTGATGTGTGTAATTACATTTCTACACTTCTCACACTGTTTTGATTACAACTTTCGGTACACTGAATGGATTCATAAACCGTAAATTTCTCTAAAAAGTAGACTTCGAGAGCGTTTCAACGGTATATGATATGTCATCGGGTTCATTGTATATCAATACAATTAAATCCGAGAGATGGTTGACTAGCAGAGGTGAAAATGAAGGGTTTTACTCCATTTTTGTGCAAGTTGCTCCAAAACTCCTACAAACATCAAAACCACACAAAAACATAAAAATACCAAGGAATATAGCAAAGAAACATGGACGAATTGATATGAAAATGATATATAAATAGACACTTATCAGTAATTACAATGGTTTTGAATGGAAAAGTATGTCATTTAACGAAAAATTTAAAAAAAAAAGGGCTGTTGATGATGACTTTAAGAAAAGGTAGAGGTAGGTGCTCATAAAAAGTTGTAAAAAAGTAATTTTGCCAAAAGGTTGAGTTGCCTCTGATATTTGCCTGTATAATATTTTGTTTAGTTTGCCATGTCTAGGTATAATTAGTGACACATCCAAAAAAGGATTATCTCCCAAGTATAGGAGTGTCGAAGTAATAAACCCCGCCTTACTGGGGTCGATTCACAAGGAAGGAGATTTAGCGGTATAAACTATAAGGTAAGCAAATATGACATGAATAATTCAAATGAATAACAAGATGACATTAGCAAATAAAAGTAAGATGATAGGCGATATAACCGATCATTCAAATGTAAATCAAGAATAAGAGGTGGTCAAATCATCCATGGAAATAAATGGACAATTTAATAAGTAATAAATAAAAATAATTAAAATACATAAATAAGAGAAATTGACACAATAATAATGAACGCTAAGGTTAGGGTATCCGCTCTTGATATATCAAATAAAGATAAGTAACCCAATTATAACTCAATTGGAATCCACACATCAAGGAGGTTCCAATTAGAAGTTACGTTATTTAAGCCCATTTTAGTTATATGAATTATATTTGTTTCATTACCAATATTTATACCACTTCTTGTAAATGGGTTCAAGCATACAATGTGCCAATCACCATATGTCTATAAAAAATCAGGGTTCCTAACTAGATTCGTGTCTTAATGAAGAACCATACGACATCTAGAAAGGATCCAAGCATTTGATGTACCAAGGATTGTCTACAATGGATCGAGACCTTCACTTTACAAGTGGTGTCAAGATTGATTAAGAAAATAAATATAAATCATATAAAATAAACAATACAAGATTATGATTATTAAGCAAATGTCAAGGGTTAGAAAATCCTTATTCTCATATCAAGGGTTTCACCCTTTCACCCTAGCAAAAGAGAATTTAGCAAAACATTATAAAAGAAAGAAAACAAATTGCAAGAAAAAGAAAATTCATTAATAACATTAAAACACAAAAGATAAAAACACAATAACAAGAGATCCCAGCCAAGGCTAAGATGCCCTAATGGGTCACAAGGCACCTCTATTTACAGATACATTCAAGGGCAAACTTATCAAATTACAAAGGGACAATTGCCAAATATCTTGTTGACAATTAGGATCATCATGTGCACCGACTTTGACTCCTAATTGCTACACCAAAATACTTAGAATTTTGATCACATGTATGTATGAAACTTGTAGATATTTCTCTCAGCTTTCTAGAACATATTGATTTATATGATTTGAATATGTATATCAAGAGATATGATCAAAATATTGAGGCATGGTCAGACTGGGCCGAAACTATAGATGTGTTCATTTCAAGCCCATTTTTGGTCCACTAAGAGGCCGAATTTGATTATGCTAGTGAAATACAATCTTGTAGATAATTTAATGAGCTTTCCAAAAAATCAAGATTTGTACAGTTCTGGTCTATAAATAGAAAGTTATACTCATTTTACTAAACCTACAACAAAACCAAAATTAAGAGAAAGTTAATTCCAAAGATGCAAAGAATACAAATATGCTTAAGTTGAGGAATTTAATGATACTATTAATACAATATGATGAATTAAGCTCTTATTAAGCATACATATTTAAGCGTTTATCACAACCCCCAACCAGCTTATTGCTAGTCCCAAGCAATTAAGGCGTTCTTATTTAGAAGTGATTTATAGAATTTTATATCCAAGGTGATCATTATTGTACTCTCCTTGATTTTATCCAAATAAACAAACTCTCAACCGAATTTTTTTTAAATGACTCATGTACCCTTCAGTCAAGATATTAACAAACCTTCTTTTTATGCTCAGTCGACACATGACTATGGGGCTTATTAAAAAAAAGTCATATCGATTCTAATATTTGTTAAGGCTAACAACCTTATGCAGGGGGGCATTCATTCATCATTATATATATATATATATATATATATATATATATATATATATATATATTCCTTTTCTTTTGAAAGAATGCATCTTTAACTCATATAGCGAGCCTTAGGCTAATGACTTTTAGACCAGTTGGTCTTAGGGCATTAGGTGTTAAGACACCGCTACGAGCTTAAAGACTCGAGTTGCCGATCCTTTATTTTTGCTTAGAAACTTGTGGATAGTGTAATGTTCAATCCCATTAAGCTTTCTCCTTAATCCATGTAACGAGCTTTTGGCCAAAAGCTCCCAAACCAGTTGATCTTAGGGTATTAGGTGTTGAGGCACCCCTTAGGCTTAATTGCTCGAATTAAAGAGGCTACGAAACCAAACTTTATCCACGATTGCCTTTCTTTTTGCTTTTTTTTTTCACTTCTTTTTTTTTGTTTTGTTCTTTTTTACCTTCGCCTTCCTTTTGTTGTTATCCTAAACAAAACAAAAGAATTCAAATATTACAACATTTCATTTTGCAACCCATAATCATGCATCAAAGTATGTGTATGTGTGAAAAAAGATTCATGAATACTTGCTTAACGAGTACATGAGCCCACAGTTTATTAAATGATAAGGTTGTGAGAGTTCATAGATTTGAATAATTTAAAGTGAAATAGATAAGACCTCCTTGTTATAAAATTTAAAAATCAAAACTAAATAATATCAAGTTAGCCAAAATGAGTCTTCAAAAATGCAAAATCAAAACAAAATGACAAATTGATTAGAGTGTGTTTCAAGAGTTCAAACTGGCCCTCTTTACTCTACCATTCTTGACTCAGAATGTGTCTCAAGAGGATTTAAACTCCTTACACCGCACTCTGAATCTAATTACTAACTCACTTTTTTTTTTTTGCAAGAAAAAGAAAATTTAAGACACAATTATGTCTACTATCCTTCCCCCCCAACCAAATGAAACATTGTCCTCAATATTTAAATGTAGAGAGATAAAGTATAGGAGACATTACCTAAAGCTTCTGTTATTCAAGAGAGATGACCTAAAAGACTCATAAAATAAAATGCTAAAAATAAAATAAAAGAAAAGAAAAAAATTACAAACAGAGATTTAGATCCAATTTGCACTTTTTGTTTTGTCCCCCTAACCAATTAATTTGAGTTATAGCTGGGTTAGGTTCATACTCGACTGCTTATAATTTGTCAAGTAATTCACTAGCAGAAGTGGTAGAAATAAGGATCTATCGCATCAAATGATGAATAAAATTCTATTTTACAGCTGCATCAACAAAACTTATCAAAGAATCAAAAAAATTTTTAACATTCAACAAACCTATGGGTTTTTGATGGAGATTTAGTTGGGCCCAAAGGGCAATTTGAAAAATTCCTTCGAAAGTACCAAAGCCACCTGGTAAAGTAATAAAGGCATCCGAATTGATAAGCATATATGCCATGGGTTCATGCATAGAGGAGCCCTGTAACTCCTTCCCAACCATTTTTCCAAGGATGTTTTCTACAGACAAAGCTTTAGGAATAACTCCTAAAACTTGACTACCTCCTACGAGTGCAGCTGTTGACACATAACCCATTAACCTGAGGCTACCTCCTTGATAAACCACATGAATCTTTCTTTTAGCTAATAGCCTACCAAGATAATTTGCTACTGCTACAAACTCTTCACTTTTTTCAGGTCGAGATCCACAGAATACACATATCTTTTGGATTCCATGTTTTGAGGTTCCCTCCATGTGTATGCAACTCTCTAACTATATGTGTGAAGAGGAGAACAAGAGAAGTCATATTTATAGAGTGTAAAAAGGCATTCTAATGATGACATCTATATAGGTAGCTTAGTTGTTTATTGAAAAAATTTGACAATAATGCATAAGAATTAAAAAACAAAAAAAACAATGACAGAAATAAGACGCCATAAATGCATGAGTCAAACAAAAGATATAAATTAAAAAATGACAGTTGTAAGGCATTAAAATTCAAAAATGATGGTACACATGCATATGTACAGGTAGTTGTGATTGTGGCTCACATCTTTATCTGGTTTTACATCCAGAAACGGCTTAAACACCTTCTATGAGTTGGGAATATGCTTCCCATCCAGTTTTCTTATAAACTGGCAAACAGGGTCATTTGAGTCAGATTCCCAAGACTATAACGTTCCTGCTCATCTTGGAATTGTGTCCACAATTTAAAAATTTCACGCTGCACAAGTCCACAAGAATGCATCTCAAGAGTCAATTGGATATCATCCAAGACTTCCTATTTAGGCCATTCTTGATGAATTGTATCTTATCCTCCCAATTGTTAGACAAATATCTCAAGGAGCGGCAACGCTGGTTACAAGTCCATCTTGCAAATTTGTGACAAACTTGTAACATTTTCGCTCTTCGCTTTTTGGCGTAAGAGCTTTTTCCTAAACCTGGCATGTGGGAAACAAGATTATCTGAAAACTCACAAGAAAATCGAACATTGGCTTCAATTAACCATCTTAAATCAGCAGGAATACCCTTGCGCATTAACATCCTTAGTCTTTCTGCGCGAGCTTTGTAAATTTTAAGCAAATCATTTTGAGGAAGAGAGGGAAAACGCTTGTGCAGATTTGAGAGAATGGTATCCATGTGAAGAAAATGAGAGAGAAGAAAAGAAAATGAATGTAGGATGAGCAATAGTTTTTAGGGAATTGAAAAACCGACTTTAAAAGCCATGGAGTACTGTATCTGCCACTTTACCGGGAAAAATGAATTCTTAAAAAGGATCGACTAAAGCAATGGACTCTTCATTTTGACCAAAATTTTTCAAGAAGGGTTTTAACCGTTATCTATTAACTTTAAAAACATTACCATTCTTTGGGCTTTCAATTTCAACTACTCCACGAGAGAAAACATTTTTAACAATGAAAGGTCCAATCCAATGAGACCGAAGCTTACCAAGAAATACGTGCAAACTTGAATCATACAAAATAACTTTTTGTGAATGTTCAAAAGATTTTCTAACAATGAATTTATCATGAAAAACCTTCATTTTTTCTTTGTAGATTTTAGAATTTTCATAAGCCTCATTCCTGATTTCTTCAAGTTCACTCAGTTAGAGTTTACATAACTTCCAAGCATCATCCAAAATTGTGTTAAATGTTTTAATGGCTGATGCGTTCAAAACTAGCAAGTATACTAGTCGCACAAGTAATAAAGTGATGAGTAAGATATCGTTCCCACGAGGATTGATTCTAATTAAATTTGTTATTCGAAAGCAAAAACAGAGTAAATGGGGGGTTTTGTTGATTGATTAACTAAGTGAAATAAAATGCAAAATAAGAATAACAAAACAGAAAGTTAATTCGAATGAAAAATCAATGAGAGAAATCTGGTTAAGGGATCATTCTCTACCACAAGATATGGATTTGCAAATTAATCGTAGAATTGTCATCCAATTACAGCATTGAAGTTATCAACCGTAGATAACAACAGCTCTGTTATCCCAATCTTTCCTTACTTTGTTGTTAAATAAAACAAGCTCTTTATTTAATCTCTATCCATTAAACAACCTAGAAAAAGCTCTCTGAGTTTAATTCAATGGATGCATTATGATAAGAAAGATAGGTTGATCTAAGCAATAAACACACAAGCTCGGATTATTTAACTTAGGTATATTCTCCAATTGTAATCTCTGATCACAATTTTGCTACTAATGATTAGAAATTCAAGACAATTACGGATCAAGATTCTAGTCTAGCAATAAATCACAACCAGATTATATTCAGTTGGCCACTCAAATACAATCAGCAAGCAATCATAAGCATTAAATATGGGAGAATACAAGCAACTTCAATTAGAGAATTGGATAACAATTCCTTACACAATCAAGTTACAAAAACCATATCAGGGCTTTGAAATCACCCTCAACCAATTCAGATTCAGTTACACATGTTTAAGAACGTGGTAAATACAATACAACATGGAGACATTCCAGAAAATGAAAGGAAGGGAAAAACTTAGCAAATTTGATGTAATTCTCTTTGGATTGTAGTTCTTCCTCTTTCCAAGCTTCCTTTCTCCTTCAAGAACTCCAAGAGATGAAAGAATTCCAGAGCTGCAGCCTCCTCCACGTTCTCCTCTCTTCAAGTTATCAAAATAAAACCCTAAAATGTGTTTAAATACTCTGCTACAGTAACCTACTACAGTGTCCCGTATTATACATGCTACAGTGATTTGTGGAATTAAATTTCTATACTTCTCACACTGTTTTGATTACAACTTTTGGTACACTGAATGGATTTATAAACCGTAAAATTCTCCAGAAAATAGCCTTCGAGAGCTTTTCAACAGTATATAATATGTCATCGGGTTCATTGTATATCAATACAATTAAATCCGAGAAGATGGTTGACTAGCAGATGTGAAAAAGAAGGGTTTTACTCCATTTTTGTGCAAGTTGCTCCAAAACTCCTACAAACATCAAAACCACACAAAAACATAAAAAGACCAAGGAATATAGCAAAGAAACATGGACGAATTGATATAAAAGTAATACATAAATAGACACCTATCAAATTCCCCCACACTTAGACTTTGCTAGTCCTCGAGCAACTACGACAATATAAAATAAAACTAAACCGAAACAGAATCAACAAAAAATTAAAACACACAAATGCTTCATCTTGTAAATAGGCCTCAAAGATTGTACTTAATTATAACCCAAGGAAAACTTCAAAATAATGCACTTGATCAAAATTTTATCTCAAATATTAGTTTCGCTTCACTTCAATTCCTCGAGTGTGTGTGTGTAGAGCCATTCTCACCTAATCACTTGTAACCCGGATGAGTTTATGCATAAAAATGAATCATAGTTAATATTGAAGATGTGTGTATAAATGAACTCCATAGGCTTGCTTTTCAAGTCACTCTCCACTAATGTAGACATACACAACACCAAGGATCAAGTAGGACTCTATTAAGCTTGTAACGTTTGGCTTGGGTGAAGGTATGATAAAGGATAATAATTTGGCTCAAATCACCCACAAACACATAAATCATCAAGACTATGTAGAACTCAAGCCTATAACAAAACTTCATTTCAATTCACCAGGTTACTCCCCCAAACTTATTTAGAACACTCAATCTTTTTTTTTTTTTTGGCAGAAAACAAAAGAAAAATACACCCCCACACTTTGTTGTTTCATTCTTTTTAAGAATACTTAAGGGTATAGATCTCTTATTCTTCTTCTTTTGTTCTTTTTTTTCTTTTTTTCTTTTTTTTTTTATTACACTTCCCCTCCCCCACACTTAAACAACACATTGTCCTCAATGTGTAAGTACGTGGACGATAGGTACAGATTGGCCTTTTTTTTCTGTTTTTCTTTTTTTTTTCCAAACACAATGGAACTCACTTGTATTGCTCATGATACATCCCAACCTCCTCTAACTTCCCAAAAACAGAACATAGCTCAGAATTTAATTGTGAATGATCTACATGCTCATAGGTAAGGGATAAACTGTTTGGAACAAATTCATTTGAGGTTAGGAAATGTTTTAGTGAGTTAACAAAGAAAAAGGCTTACAGAGGCTCAAAGGGGTAACTAGGGATCAATTTCAGTCAAGGTTGGTTATTAAGGCTCAAACGGTCCAAAGATGGCCTAAATCATTTCCCCAATGTTGCACAGTCTAGGATTTCGCCTCGAATGACCATCAAACAAGTTCTAGAATTCATTGAAATCTGAAGAAACATTTAAATTACATAAACTTGCTCTAAGTAAACAAATAACTCAGTGATAATAGCTCAGTGTTCAATATTGTGCAAGGAATCAAAGGCAAAGCGAAAACCAATAAACATTTCAAGCACACAGATCCATGCATCATTTATTATTTTCCAAGAGTTATTCTTAATTCAATCAGTATCTTATCATTGACCCACAAAATACAAGAAAAGAGGTGCGTGGCGTTGTTACACCTGAGTCAAGATTGTATATTTCAACAATCCTTAGGACCAGTAGCCCGTAGACTTCAGGTTTCCAGCCTATATACCTTTATTATGAAAGAACAAAACAAGAAACAAGACACTTCAAACAACATGAAATAAACAAACTACAGATTTATTGAGAGAGAATGCGTTTCAAGAGTTAAGAAAACCCCATATTCTGCTATTCTCAGGTTTTTCCACAATTGTTTTTTTGAATCGAAACTGATAAAGATAAAAACACATAACAACTCTAAATTACGCAAAACTAAACTCACTCATAAAATAACAAAGTTCAACAAGTCAGCAAACAAAAAACAAGTTAGTTAGAATGGGTCTAAAAAGTTTAGAAGTTAGCCTCCTTATTCAGCCATTATGGATTGAAGAGATCCAGAATGCGTTCAAGAGAACTTGAACTTTTTAAGCCACCACTCTAAAAACCGAGATTAGAAAATATTACCTGGGACGAAAGAAATAACCTGAAAAAGCTCAAAAGAGACGACATGAAAAATCTCAAATAAACACAATAAAAAGAAAGCAAACAAAAACAAAGCAAACCGCAGATAGAGGATACAGGATGAGCGTTAAAATCCCGTTACGCCTTTATTGCCTTCTCCAACCAATCTATCAGAGCAATGTTGAATCAGGCGAATAGAACGAAGTCTTGTAATTGCAAATTAACTCCCCTGCAGTTGAAGCTGTAACCAGGATTTGCATCGCTGACTGTGAGATGAAGTTTTTTTCTACTGCTTGATCAAGAAAAGACAACAAACCATCAAAAAAATTATTGACATTTAACAAACCAATGGGTTTCCGATGGATGTTTAGCTGTGCCCAAGAGGTGAGTTGAAATATCTCCTCTAATGTACCATAACCACCCGGCAAAGCTATAAATGCATCGGACTTAACAACCATATGTGCAATACGCTCATGCATACTAGAGACCTGTAACTCTTCCCGATTGTGTTGCCTACGATATCTCGTACAGCTAATGGTTTAGGGATAATGCCGAGAACTTTGCTCCCTCCTAGGGATGCAGCTGTTGACACACACCCCATTAACCCAAGACTACCCCCTCCATAAATCAAATGAATACCCCTAGCAGCTAATGTCCTACCAAGATCAAGAGCTGCTGTTGTAAACTCTCCATCTTTACCAAATTGCGATCCACAAAATACGCATATATTTTGGAATCGCCGAATTGGTGTTTTCTCCATTTCTAAAAGTGCTCTAAACTTGTGCAAGACAATGATGTACGTTATGTATTATGCGATTCAAGTGCAAGACAGGTTATAAAATGACATTTGAGAATATGCAAAATGGATATATACACACGTAAAACTCTCAATTTTGACACATGGGGACATAATTTCGGCATAATTTCGGTAGGGGTTGCTCGATGCAGATTTATCGCCCCAAAATTTGAAAAAATGAGATATGCTTTCGGCGAGGTTTGACAAAACCTAAACACTTGTCTCCCACGTGAAGCATGGAAAATGGAGATACACTTTCAGCGGGGGTTGACAAAACCCCCACACTTGTCTCCCATGTGAAGCATAAAAAATGGAGAGACACTTTCGGTGGAGGTTGACAAAACCTCCACACTTGTCTCCCACGTGTACTTATGCCATAGGGTAGTCATATGGTTTGTCAAAAAGAAAACTTGAAATTAAAACAAACAAACTCAACAAACAACAACAACACAAAAACAACATTGATAATCAGATCAAACGAAACAAGAAAAAAAATTGACAATAACACCACACATTCAAATATACAAGTAGTTGTGATTGTGGCTCACATCTTCCTCTGGTTTTAAGTCCAGTAACGGCTGAAACGCCTTCTATGAGTCGGGGATTTGCTTCCCATCCAGTTTTCTTATAAACTGGCAAACAGGGTCATTTTTAGTCAGATTCCCTAGACTATAACACTGCAATTCATCACGAAATTGTGTCCATAGATTAAGCAATTCGCGCTGAACAAGTCCACAAGAATGTGACTCGAGAGTTAACAAAACATTATCCAGCGACTCATTACTCAAACCACTCTTAATAAATGAAAGTTTATCTTCTCTATTCCTGGACGCAAAACCTAATGAACGACAAGTCTGGTTACAATTCCATCTAGCACATTTATAACATACTTGTAACCTTTTCGCTCTTCGCCAGATTGGCGTAGTGCTTTTTCGTATAGACCAGGCATGTATTTTGCGAGATTAATGTACGGCTCACCGGACAATCTCACCTTGGCTTCGATAAGCCATCGGATATCAGCAGGCACATTTAGGAGCATCAATGCCCAAAGTCTAGTCATCCGTACTTTATAAATTTTAAAAACAGCATTTTGAGGAAGTGAAGGGAAATATTTACGAAGGTTCGATAGAAAGATATCAGCATCCATTGAAGAGAAGAAAAGGAGAGATATTACCGATAATGCGATTGAGTCTGTTCTTCTCTAAGATATGCACGTTTCAAACCTTCGGGCAATGGTTTCAACTCCCCTTCGAATGTTTCCCTAAGCTGTTGCACAAATGAATTCGAAGTACGAAATAATCAAATTAAACAAAGGAAGGAAAAGAAAAGTGTAGAGACGAAACTAAAGACACATAAAAGAGATAACAACACAATAACAAATAAAAGTCAAAAACAAGTAAAACAAATAAAAACAAATGAGACAGATGTCAAAGAGAGATAAAACCTGATCAATTTGATGGCCTATGAAAAGAATCTCCTCGAGACACAAAAATCGATCATTATTACCTCATTTTATTTTTCTTTTTTTTTTCAAAAAACATTGGGTTGCCTCCCAATAAGCGTTGTTAACGTCCTCAGCCCGACGTTGGTTCCATCAGGAAGGATCCAACCTCCGCTCGGGCATATCTAGTGGGCTGGATCTTCTTCGAAACAAAGAAATGGGACAAGCATATAATACGGCCGGGCCTATGGATGTTAGCAATCGTTCCACTAATAGCTTGTTTGGTGAACTCTAAGTACTCGGACGAGTTCGATTCTTGTAGTGGTGCAAGGCAATTTCTATGTAACGAGCAAGGATCTGTCACCAAAAAAAAATCGACTCAAATAATCTGGAAGTAGCTTAAGCTCCAAGGTATTGGCTTTCACACAGAAGGAAGAACGTTGCTTAAATAAAGCAATCAATGTACGGAAACATCATACTGTTGTAATTTATAGTAATAGTCTCATCAGCATAGCCATAGATATACCCATTTCTTTGGACATGTATCAACCTTCTTGGTTCTTTGGAATTTTCGGTACTATGAGCTCATAATTAGCCATTTCCAATCCATCCTTGCGAGTTAACTCAAAACATTGTTGTGGCAAAGAATCAATAATGTCAACTGCAAAAACAGAATGCAAGTCAATAGGGTACCTTATTGACTCGAAAATATTGAAACGGATCACTTTGCCATCAAACTCCATGGTGAAAGTGTCATCATAAACATCAATCTTGGTTCTAGCATTTTTCAAGGATGGTCTCCCTAAAAGAATCGAAGTTGAATTAGGAGATGTCTCATCCTCTATTTTAAGGACACAGAAGTCTGCTGGGAAAACCAATTGATCCACCTGCACAAGCACATCTTCCACAACTCTTTTGGGATATGCATTAAAATGATCAGCAAGTTGAATGGTAATACCAGTTTTTGCAAAATGTCCAAGATTTAAAGAAGCATAAATGGAATATGGCATGACATTAATAGATGCTCCTAAATCTAACAGAGCTCTTTCAAACTTGGTATTACCAATGGTGCATGGAATGGTGAATGTACCTGGATCATTGCATTTCGGAGGAATTTTTCTTTGTAATATAGCTGAAACATTTTCCCCCACACTTACTTTCTCATTCCCTTTTAAATTTCTCTTATTGGTGCATAACTCCTTGAGACGCTTTGTATAATGAGTTACTTGCTCGATAGAATCCAGATTTGGTATATTTACCTCGATTTTGTGAAAAGTCTCCAGGACTTTCTGTTCTTGTTCCTCCTTCATC
>SNVD02007741.1:0-29845 GCA_013180625.2 Boswellia sacra
GAATCAAAACAAGTGGCGCCAGTGAGTGTTGCTGGAGCGGATAAAAGATACCAAGCGACAGCCGTCACCAGCCACAGACTCCAATTGTCAGGTTGAAGCGCGCCGATCAGCTGGAGTCAGTTCAGTAACCGGCCTCTTCTACTCCTACTCCTGGTCGGAGGTCTGCACAAGCGCCTTTTTCCACGACTGCGAACGAAACAACAGCGAGTCATCTACATCGGGACACAGAAAAATCGCCAACACCAAACTATGGATCCCATGTCGTATCTAATTAGACACTAGCGGACACTGGATCAACTAACCTTCAAGAACGTTCATTAGGAGGGCACGTGAGAGAGAGAGACAGCGGCGCTTGCGCACTCGCGCACAGCGACCACGAGGACTGCTCGATGAAAACATAAACCCGCGTGGCTTGCCAAGTTTTCCACGAGTCGCTCACATGCAAAATACTTCTAGACAGAGCCACCTCATTGATTGATCGAGAGTAGCTTCCAAGATGACCGAAATCGATTCTTCCGACGGGGAATCCAATCATCAACTCGACGACAGTTCGCCATCCGACTCCGCCCACGAGGCCACCGAACAATCTGATGTCGAGGACCAACCCCATGATGAGGGCAAGGAGGATAAGAGTGTTGTTGGACGCAAGACGACAGAGGAAACACCTGCAATCACAGGCCAGCAGCCTACAACTTTTAAGGCACTCGGTATTGATGAGAGACTTTGTGAGGTCTGTAAATCACTCAACTGGAATGAGCCCACAAAAATCCAACGAGAGTCCATACCCATCGCTCTCCAAGGCCGCGACATTATCGGCTTGGCCGAGACCGGATCCGGAAAAACTGCTGCCTTCATCCTACCTATACTTCAATCTTTACTCGAGAATCCCCGAAGATTGTTTGCCCTTGTGCTGACACCCACTCGAGAGCTGGCTATCCAAATTCATGAACAGGTCACAGCCTTGGGCTCTGGATTCCAAATCAAGAGCGCCGTCCTTGTTGGCGGCATGGACATGATGACACAAACTGTAGCTCTCGCTAAGAAGCCCCATATTGTTATAGCAACTCCAGGTAGAATAGTTGATCATCTAGAAAAAACCAAGGGTTTTAATCTCTCAGCTCTCAAATATCTCGTACTCGATGAAGCTGATCGTATATTGAACATGGACTTCGAGAAGGAGGTCGACAAGATATTGGAACAGATCCCTCGCGAGCGTCGCACTTACTTATTTTCAGCTACTATGACAAAGAAGGTTGCCAAACTTCAGAGGGCATCGCTTAAAGACCCCGTTCGCGTCGAGGTATCAACAAAATTTCAAACTGTCGACCACCTCAAGCAATTCTACCTGTTCATACCAGCCAAGTACAAAGACGTCTATCTAGTGCACATCCTTAATGAGCTGAGCGGGAACTCTTTCATAGTATTCTGTAATACGTGTCCCGGAACACAAAAGATGGCCATTATGTTGCGAAATTTGGGCTTCTCTGCCATACCTCTCAACGGCAAAATGACACAAGTCAAGCGTCTGGCTGCTCTCAACAAGTTCAAGGCCAAGACGAGCTCTGTGCTGATTGCCACCGATGTGGCTAGTCGTGGTCTCGACATTCCCCATGTTGATGTAGTGATCAACTTTGATTTGCCCCAGCACAGCAAAGATTACATCCATCGAGTAGGCCGCACGGCTCGTGCAGGTCGCTATGGGAAGTCAGTGACATTCGTAACTCAGTATGACGTCGAGATGTACCAGAAAATTGAGCACCTAATTGGGAAGAAGCTACCTGCCTACGATACCGTAGAACAAGAAGTGATGATTTTGCTAGAGCGAGTTGTGGAAGCTGAGCGATTGGCCAAGATTGAGTTGCACGAGCTTGATGAAAAGGGAAGCAAGAGGAAGCGAGACAGTGATGATGACGACGACGGAGAGCTTGAGCATAATGACGGAAAGACAGTCAGGAGATTCAAGAAGAAGTTGAAACAACAGAAGGGTAATATGAAAGGAGGGAAGAAGATAATTAAATTCCACAAGAAGGGTTGTTTCCTTCAAAGGAAGGAAGTGAGATTTGTTTTCGTTCGTTCGCACGTGCTCCGTTATCATGCCCAACTGTAAATCGAAATGCGCACGTGATAGTGAATCTAACACGATCACGTCGACACTCATTAAACAAGACTATTATCACTCAATCCTCTGGATCTGTTGAGACCCATCAAGAATCATGTCGATATTCACACCTACAAATCAGATCCGCCTAACAAATGTGGCGGTTGTCAGGATGAAGAAGGGAGGCAAAAGATTCGAGATTGCTTGTTACAAAAACAAAGTCGTATCCTGGCGCAACAAAACCGAAACAGATCTCGACGAGGTTATGCAAACTGTCAACGTATTTACCAATGTTTCTAAGGGACAGGTGGCCAAAAAAGACGATCTCATGAAATGTTTTGGTCATGACGACATCAACAAAATTTGTATTGAGATATTGGATAAGGGCGAGTTGCAGATCAGTGAGAAGGAACGTCAAAATCAACTAGAATCTGCGCTCAAGGATGTAGCCACAATTGTGTCAGAGAAGTGTGTCAACTCAGAAACCAAACGCCCATTCCCAGTCTCGATCATTGAGAAAAGTATGAAGCAGATACATTTCTCTGTCAATACTAAGAAAAACACCAAGCAACAAGCACTCGATGTGATAAAGAAGCTCAAGGAGGTGTTACCGATAGAGCGGTGCATGATGCGCTTACGGATAGTAACACACAAGCGAAACAAAGAAAAACTAAAGCAGCTTGCGACAGAAATTGAATCAGAGAATATCGAGGGCGATGGAATATTGGAAATCATCATGTCAATCAACCCAGGCAATTTTAGAGCAATTGATGAGCTCGTAAGAACAACACAAAAGTCTCAGTTACACGTACTATCGGTGGTCGAAACCGACGATATGGGCGAGGACCTTGAAGCATGATGGAGCATTACATAATGAAGAGATCAAATTCACTCGAATTCTGTCTGATGGGTTATTTTCATTCATCGTCACTATCTTCAACAACCTGTTTCTTCTTTGTTCGGTCCGATTTGCGCTGCACCTTTCCGAACTCAGGGTCGCTATCGTCCGAGTAATCTTCTTCGCTCTCCTCAGAGTACTCCTCCCGCCGCGCGAGTGTATTTCTTTTGATAGCCGACAAGGATATAGCACCGTCGTCTTCTTCCTCGTCATAATCTTCGAGGTACGAGGCGCTTGGGCCACTTGATTGAGATCTTTCTTGGATTTTACGTTGTTTTGTCTCTCGCCGCATTGTCGCCTTCATTCTATCGTCCTCTTTCTTACTCAACTCATCGAGTCTAGCCTCTGGATCTTGACCAGGGTTATTTAGCATCCTAATTTTCTGAGTCTTCTGACTTCTATCAGCCAGGGATAGTGTGAGCTTTCTATGAGTAAAAGACTCTGTCGAGTTTGGTCGTATGCTAAGTTTGGAATCGAATATCGCTTGACATTGTAGACCTTGTCTTAGGCCCATCTTTACATAGAGATGACTAGTCTCTCCAATAGGTTTCTCGTTCACGTCAAATATCTCAGAGCCCAGATATAGAGACATTGTTCCATCCGACCATTCTACTATTCGTGCATTGCTCTCTACTTGGTCGTTACCTTCGTCGTCTTTAGTTTTCCTCCATCTGATAGTATTCTCGACTTTTAGCTTTAGTTTCGCTCTACCTTCGTAATCGCGCTCCTCGTCATCAACAATCTCGTCCTCGTAATACTGGGGATCGTATTCGTGGGTGCCTATGCTCAAGAAATTTGGTAGTTTGACATAATAGCGTCTTGTTCCCACGTCTGGATTGGCACATGGCATATCCATCTCATGTCTAATACATACAGGAGGAGGGGGTTGTTGGGCTCTGGTAGATGATGATGTTGATGAGGTTGGTGAGGGAGGCTCAGCTTGGGTGGCTGTAGTGTTGGGATTATCTGGAGAGGGATCTCCGGAGGCGTCTGAGGCCGCCGATGAGGCTGACGACTTGGAGGAATCTGATGAGGCCTCTGAGTCTGGAGAGGCTGGTCCCAAGTCACCACCAGCTGACTCTTGCGGGCTCTGTTGAACCTCATCATCGACTTCCATGCCGATCTCGTCGTCGGACATTCCATCCATATTGTAAGATTTGGTTATTCAGTTGTAGTGTAAATGTCAGATGCAAACAGAAGTTGTGTAGAGTAGATAACGCGCCGAAGCTTGAGCGCACTGGTCACCGGATTAATGCCAGAAAGCATGTAAGCATAGGATTGCGTGCATGAAAGATTTGTTGACCTGAGCTCAAGAAGGCGGCAGCTCTTCTTATGCGTCTTCCCTGGACTCTCGAATTTCCACCGCGCATTCACTCACTAGCAAGTGGGTGAGGAAACAAAATAAATATATCCAACTCATCTACCACCATAACCAACTAAATTATTTTCACCACCCAAAATTTTTACACAAAACGACCTGAACAAAGCACCCATATTCATAGTTCAGGAAAGACAGACTTCTGATCCACAGCGCACTCATCGAAGAAGATACTCAAGACGGGCATCACTCGTCACAACCATCTGGGTGTTGACAAACATGGAACCCCAGATCAGGTTCATAGAAAAATCTGTAATAATTCATAGGGATGAAAATGGCTTTGGACTCAGAGTTAGCGGTCAAAATCCAGTATTCGTTGACTGTGTTCACGAGAATGGTGCTGCGTGGAAGGCTGGAGTCAGAAAGGATGATCGTATTATAAAAGTCAATGGAACACTTGTTAGAGCTTACGACCACCAACATGTCGTCCAAATGATTCAAAACTGTACACCATTTGTTAATTTAACTCTACATTCTCCTGAATCCATACCAAAAGATGCCCTCCATAACATCCTACCCGGTCCTTTATTGCAATCGAATGACGTCTTGCAAGCCACCAACTTGGCTGCAACAAGTGGCGTCGGCCTCAAGTGCAACAGTAGCTTGCATTATAATAATAGCAATCTTACAAATCCGAACCAAGTTTCTTCCTCAATGCAGCAAATATATCCTATACGCCATCACAATCGCGGCCAACATCCCAATCAAGGTATACATTCCCTAAACACCAGTGCTCATCCCCACCATCAGAGACGCCACTACACACATCCACACTCCATGTCTAGCATTTCCAACTGGCTTGCCGATATAAGTGAAGATCTGTTCAAAGATACTCAACATCAATCCGAGCCAAAAATGACGAATATCACAAATGCTACTCACCAGCAACCTTGCTTGGACATCGTCACGTCATCTACAAATCACGGAGGCGTCTCGAAGCTGATTGTGAGTGGTCCTGTACTTACGGCAGCTAAGCAAGATCATCGCCTCGCGCGTCTACAACACCAGCCTACACAACAACACCAATCTAGTATAAGAGATAACCCATACTACTACTACAAGACTGCTCCCGAGAAAGTGGCTGAGATTCCTTCATGTAACAGTTCGACTGCGTCCTTGATATCTGCTCAGCAAGAACAACAATTTGGTCCATCGAAAGTACCGTCGGGTATATCGATTGCTAGATCGCGATCGAGTAGCAAGATGTCTACAAGATCCACAACTGGTAGATATAAACCTCGAAATCTCAGATCAAGACTAGTTGATGATCTAAAATCCCTCGCTATCACAGCTAACGTTCAAGCAAATCCATCTTCATTGTCCACGTCGCCTTCAAGCAGTGATCTATCAGACTGTGATGATACCATTCCTTTAGATCTGGATCGCCTAACTTTAGCCAACACCTCAAACTTGTCAGCCAACTCAGAGGGCGGCCAACTGAATGACAAATCTAATGTGACTATATCCGGCACCTCAATAACTAAATCGAAGATAGCTACTCGTCGATTGGAGATCATCAGAGAACTTGTTAACACTGAGAAAACACACACTGAAAAACTCAAACAATTGAATGACCTCCTTTACAAGCCAATCAAGGCTGAAAATCTTATTACACCTGACCAACTTAAAACGGTTTTCTCTTGTCACAAGACACTGTTCAAAATACATCGACAGATATACAAGAAATTGATTGCGGCTCAGTTGAATGTTTCCGAGTATCATCAGGAACCGCTCGTTGGTAAAGCGTTGGTCGAAATTTTTGATGGCGAGTTGGGAAAACGGTTAGAAGAAGCAGCAAGTCAATTTTGTGCTTGTCAATCAACGAATACTGAAATACTGAATAGGATTACGCGCAAAGATACCAAGTCGGGTGAATTTTGGCTCAGGTTGCCAATCAACAGATGTTGGGAAGATTGGGTATCAAGGACCTGTTAGCATCTTGCTTCCAGCGCCTCACTAAGTATCCACTCTTGTTAGACAATCTACTAAAAGCAACACCTCAGACTGGATCTTGTGGGATGATACACTCCAAATCGTTGAGCGAAGGTGCAATTACAGTTCGTGCCATGGCAATCAACAATAGTGAGGACAATAGTGCAAATGATGGTTCCGGAAGTGAATCATCCAAACGACAGAAGCAACAGCAGTCACAACAGAAAACTACAACGGATGTGGATTTAGATGCAAACCCGAGTTCTAAACAAAAAGTAGTAGTTGAGCAGAGTTGTACAGAACTTGATGGTGCAAATCATCAAAGAATAGCATCAGAGCAAAACCAAGACAGTCTTCCTGGCAAGATGCATGAAATTTCAGCAATAGCCACATGCACTGCCCCTGCAACTAAATCGCAAAAGTTTAATTCAGATAATTTACCTGCATCTACAGAGCCTCCCACGTCATCGACAACAAGCATCAATGCCACGCTCTCTAACAACTCAATATTGAATGATGAATATGCTTTAGAAAGATCATGCATCGATAGGGCACTCTACCTGAGTAGGCAGATATTGATACACGTAAACGAGGCAGTCAACAACGCAATAGCTCAGACAAAGTTGAAGGAGGTCTGGAAGAAGACCGACAAGAGCTCCTCACTACCTGTGATCGATATGGAGACTCAACAATTGTTGCACGAGGGTTCACTGACACTGCGCTTGGCCCGTCGATCATATGAAGTATACGTCCTATTGCTAAGTCATTACTTGGTTATCTTGACTCGAGAGGGTCAGGATAAATACAAGCTCAAGTATTTTACTTCTGAGGGCAAAACTGATACAAATTTTTCACCAATCTTCAACATAGATGAGCACCTGGTTATCAGAGATTCAGCAACAGATGAGAATGGGTTCTATCTACTGTGTAAAAGGCAAGATGAGGATGCGCGTATCTATGAGTTTGCATCTCAAAGTCCAGCCGAGCGCGCCAAATGGAAAGAGAAGATTCACATGGCTCAGTTATACAACTTTGCTGTCGTCCCTGACGACGATAATACTCTGACAAGATATACGGAGCTGATAAGTTTAGACACATCAAGTAACACACCGAACAACATCGAACATAGCCCCACGAACAATAATATAGTGGCGGCCTACTCAGCACAGTGACATAGATAAGACGATGATCATGTTGACTTTTCATTCGTAATAAACGTCGAATAAATTGGTCAGATCCAACAGAACTGAGTAACGGAAGGTATTTGACAGCTACAGTTCGCGACTTTCATCTCCGTCACTTTTCATTTCCCGCTCGCTCCTCATCAACCGAATCGCGCGCCAATTTCTGTAGGGATCGCAAACAGGGGGAAACGCATGAGAGATTGAAGTTCTCTCGAGCGGCTTGCCTGAATCAGCGGAAAACACACAATTTGCCACCGATTTTGCATTTGCACGCGGCCGGCTCTCTGCACAGACGCAATGGAACAGCACGCATGTGGCACTGCTGCCTCGCTCGAGATGCGTCCCATGTCTTTTTTGCTCGACGATAGCACCAGCTCCAAGTCCTAGACAACAAAACCTTTATTCACTCCGACCTCTCAAATCTCTCATGTGCCCACAATTGAACAAGCTGAAACCCATATACATACGAGTTCCTGCGGGTAGAACAGGCAACGAGCCTTATAGAATATCATGGTAATCATGTCACCTGGGTCAACGGCTTATGACGAGTCGGAACCAGACTTCAACGATCCATTGAATTATGTCGACACAATAAATGATCATGAACTCTTAGCTGATCTCCTCAAGCAAAAACCCCAAAAGTATGACGGTCTATCAGCGTCTATCGTTATAGACGGCTTGCCTCAAGTGGGTCCAGAGAAGTTAGAGAAACTCAAAGCTGTTATCAATAAGTTATTAACCAAGTACGGTAATCCAATCAATGTAGAATATCCACTCGATGAAAATGGCAATAACAAGGAGTACATGTTTGTTGAGTTCGAGAACGCGACTCAAGCGATGACAATCGTGAAGGCCCTCGAGATGGGACATCGTCTCGACAAGCAGCACAAGCTAGAAGTTAATGCCTTCCATGATATCAACAAATATTCGGATATATCTCAAGACTGGGAGCCTCCTGAGCCTCAACCCTACGTTGACAGAGGAAATCTCAGATCATGGCTACTCGAGAAAGATAGCTACGACCAATTTGGAGTTGTTCATGATCAAGGTATGACTACAACTATTTTCACAAACACCAATACTGAGCCGACAGTTGTCAAAACAAGGCCGACTTGGACTGAATCCATCATTTGTTGGTCACCCCTCGGTACATACCTTGCCACATGTCACCACAAAGGTATAGTTCTTTGGGCCGGCGAGACCTTCGACTATAGGATTCAGAGATTTTCACATGAAGAAGTGAGTTTGCTAGAATTTTCTCCAAGTGAAAACTACTTGGTTACTTTCAGTCCAACTCTAGCCCAACAAGGTGATCAGCACGCGATCATTATTTGGGACATTAGATCAGGCGCAAAGAAGAGGTGGTTTCCAGTAGATGAAGCCCAATGTCCGTGGCCTCTTTTCAAATGGTCACATGACGACAAATATTTTGCCAAAATGGGTCCAGATTCTCTGAATGTATATGGCGTACACGAGAATCCACCCTTCGGACTGTTGGATAAGAAGCCCATGAAGATCACTGGAATCAGAGGATTCTCATGGTCACCTTCGGATAATATCGTCGCATACTGGATAGGTACAGACGACAACAACCTTCGTCCTTCAAGAGTCGTCTTATTGGATATGCCCTCGAAGACCGAGCTGAGGAGTAAGCAGCTATTCAACGTAGCCGATTGTAAAATGTTTTGGCACAAGCAAGGTGACTTTCTGTGTGTACAAGTCCATCGATATACTAAGGCCAAGAAAGAGAAGAACGACGAAATCAAGTACAGTGGACTATACTACAATTACGAGATCTTCCATTTGCGCGAAAAGCTCGTTCCAGTAGACAGTATTGAACTGAGGGAGACAGTTATCAATTTTGCTTGGGAGCCAATGGGTCGAAAGTTTGGTATTATTACTGGTGATACATCTCAACATTCAGTTTTATTCTATGAACTGAAGGATGGCAAGGTCATCCTCCATAAGCGATTTGAGTCCAAGACTTGCAATCAGCTATTCTGGTCTCCCGCTGGTCAGTTCTGTTTAATGGCAAGCCCTCGCGGAGGAATGGTTCGATCACTGGAATGGGTCGACACTTCTGATATGACCATAACGGCCAAGAACGAGCACTTCATGATGAACGACGTTGAGTGGGATCCAACGGGAAGATATGTTACCACATCTGTTAGTTGGTGGGAGTACAAATCAGACAACGCCTACTGGGTCTGGTCCTTCAATGGGAGATTGATCCGAAAGCACCCCATGCCAGGATTTTGTCAGTTCCTTTGGCGACCGAGGCCGCCAACTCTGTTATCAAAGGCGAAGATAGCAGAAATCAAGAAGAATCTTAAGAACTACTCCAATCAATTTGAACTAAAGGATAAAGCTGCAACAAATCTGATATCTAGAACCATGCAAGAGAAGCGCAAAAAGCTTGTGTCCGACTATGAGAATTACAGAAAAATGAAGAGACAAGCTTACGAGACCATGAAGCAAGAACTCAAGGAGCTAAGAGACGGTGACTCCGCCGATAACATTCAAGTAGTTAAGGTTGAAGAGACCGAAATCTTGATCAAAGAGGAATCAACAGTCATGTAGCCAAGCACTTGAAAGCGGATGAGAGCATATGAAAGAGAATTGAACACTAGGTAGAATCGGAGAGACGTTGCTTTCAAGATCATAATTTATTAGGTGTATTTCAATTAACTTGCGCCAATGAGTTTCGCGATGGCCCAGAACTTTCTCCTTCATATTAAAATTTACCAGACCACCACGAGATTATGAGTTGATCTTTCGATTTTAGAATCCCAGAGGTTAACCCAATCCAGCCAGCTTGTGCTTTCCAATTTAGACAGTGCGAGCCTACCGCAGCCTTTGAGGACTTTCTAGATTTAGGCGACCTGTTTAGATTGTTCTTTGTCGCTAGCACTCGGATGTTCCCCTTCGAAAGGGGAACTCCTATCTAGCTATAATGATCGCTCTCGCAAAGCTCTAACAACTCACGCGCCTACGTTTGCGCATCTCTCCGTCAGCCACTCGATGGGCCGAGCTTATTATCGTTTGGGCGGCGGGAGACGAGTTGAAGAGCCTGAAACTGATGGGAGTTCCCCTTTCGAAGGGGAACTTCTTATTTGTGACCTCCTCTTTTTACGCCACACGCACACACACACACAAGTGGAGGTTGTCACACGGTGCTTGACGCTTAGCACATCGATCTAAAGGCTGTTATCAAGCTATCTAGACGGCTCGCGCCGGTTGCGATCTCGTCAAAACACTCGAAAACTCCTAGTGGCCACTTGTGGCATGCGCTCTAACTCGTACTCCCGTCGACAAGGTCGCGGTGAGGGCTTATTGTGTGCCCACACCGACGTGGCCGGAAGTGGGATGCTAGAGTTGCATCGATCTGCCGATATAGTTCGCGGCCGCAGGTGCTGGCGTACTCCATTCTCTTCTGTGAGCGTGTGGACTTGTCCAGCGATGTAGATCTAATTAGACCCAATCAAATACGTCATCAGATCCGTTAGCTGCAGATAGGCCCGAGTGTGTTTGTGTGTGCTCTCGCAGATAATGGTTGCTCTCGGGGTGTCGGTGAGCTCATCACAGTTGTGCCCATGTGAGAGTCTATGGCTGGCTGCGTTGGTGCGACTATGCAATGCATCACAGTGTTTCTCCGATACATTTAGTCGACACTCGTGCGAGCTTGAGAATCCCTAAGATCTCGACAGATCTTGCCTCTCGGGCCCACTTGGTATCTCGTGGATGGCGCGCTGACGAGACGCCACAGTCATCCGACAACAGCACAAGCCTTTCGTTGATCTGCCGACTAGAGTCGCGGCAAGCTGGTATCTTATCGCCTGCCATCTCCTGCTCTCGCGGGCGCCAAAGGAGTGCTAGCGAAGCCTAGGGCGAGGCTGGAGTCGTGTCAATCAATCAATGCGCGGGCGCAATCAATTCCGCACGGCTTCAGCCGGCGAGCGCTGGGCGCGCCTGTTGCGCTGGACCATTGGCCGCCCCCATCGGCCATGCGCCTTTATAAAAAGGGAGGGGGGCCGGCTCGACAGAAGCTAGTTGTCCTTTCTGTCGCGAACAGTCCAAATCAAACGAAACTCCAGTTAAATTATCATCTCAACCACACAAACATTCAAGCGCTCGCCCATTGTCTGTGCTCTCTTATCCGCGGGTCGAATCAGGGCGCACTCAGACTTGGGATACACACAAACGGCTCCCGGCCGATCGCCGCTCGAGATTCGCAACCAACTTAAGGTAAGCCATTGAACTCGCCCGGGCGCGCCGCATCTGATCAGATCATAGACTAACTTCCGGTTGTGCGTGTGCGCAAATATATCACAAGCAGCTTTTCGACCACCGCTCGAACACACACACATACAGACACACACAGAGCCGATAAAGATGGACTGCACCGCCACCTACAGGAGCGAATTGACAAAAGTGCGCGAGAATGAGGTGCCCTTCTTCAATCTGCAGAGCCCCTATGCACCGCACCTCCAGAACTCACACCACCACCAACAGCATCAGCAACAGCAACAGCAACAGGCGCTTCCGGCGCTCAACCAGCCTCTTGCACATCCCGCCCAATGGCATCACCAGCCCTTTGCGGCGCCGCCCACCTTACCCATTGACGACTTCCACATGACCGAGAACCCGAACAAGTACGGCGAGGAAGAGAAACAGCTGCGAATCAAACTGGCGGCCGTCTACCGACTCATCGAGTTCAACGGCTGGGCCATGGGAATCTACAATCACGTCACGGTGAGTATTGATGGCGTCAATGGCAGCCAGTGGAGGGCCAACAACAAGAAACAGTACCGGTAGTTGTGGTGGCGCTCTATTGGTGTTGATCATGATCGCGTAGTTACTAACCTCTTCCCGATCTGATTTGATCATCTGATCTGATCCGATCCGATCCTATCCGTCCACTTGCCAATCTCCAGGCCAAGCTTGAGAAACAAAACGAGAAGATCCTCATCCACCCCTTTGGACTGCACTACAACGAGATCACCGCCTCGTCGCTGCTCAAGATCGACATGAGCGGCAACATCGTCGACCAGGGCACCACCAACTTCGAGCTCAATAGGCCCGGTTACATAATCCACTCGGCCATTCATATGGCCCGGCCCGACCTCAAGGCCATCATCCACCTCCACTACCCGCCCGTGTCGGCCGCCTCGGCCTCCAAGTACGGCCTCCTGCCCATCTGCCAGGAGCAGGCGTTGCTGGGCGACATCGCCTACCTTAACTACAATGGAATCCTCACGCAAGAGGACGAGCGCGACGCAGTGGCCGCGGGCCTGGGCGACAAGTGCAAGGTGATGATATTGCACAATCATGGCCTCATCGTGTGCGGCGAGTCCATCGAGGAGGCCTACTACCTGTTGACGAATCTGATGCGCGCCTGTGAGACTCAGGCCCGCCTCATAGCCTTGGGTGGCCTCGAGAGTTTGGTGCTGATGAACGAGGACGCCGCCCAGCAGGCGCACACAATGGTGGTCAATGCGCGCTACCCCATAAAGCAGATGGTGCTCGAGGATGCCGGCGAGCGAAGTGACGAGTCCACCACCAGCGGAAACGAGAGCGATATGGACCAGTCGCTCAACAGGCGGCTCAAGTCGCAGATACAGAGCAAGAAGGCCCTCAGGAAGAAGGTGGTCGGCTTCGTGAACATGTACGAGCTCGACTTCGAGGCCAACATGCGCGCCCTCGACGCGGCCGGACACCAGACGGGCTACAAATACAGACGGCCTCTGGTACGCTTTTACAACAAGCGTTTCCAGCAGTAGGCGCTTGCTAGTTGTCGACCAGATACAGGTGAATGAGCTACACTTAACTCCAGATATATGAGCTCGAGAAAGGGCGGCGACGCCAGCAACAAGTGAGGAAGCTTTGCATGGTCTCAGTTAGGATGCAACACAAGTGCCTGTCCAGCTACACACATACATAACCCACTACCAATGCATGTAATTGATTGAAACGACCCTGGCAGAATAGATTTCTAATAGATCCTTCAAAGTAATAGTATTAGTGATGATATAATAATAAAGTCTATTTTGAGCTTCGTCAGTTAGTCGTACGTTAAAAAAAAAAAAGAGTGTGTCGTGCTTGATGGTGGTGGTTCACGAGTTAGAAGTCTACTGCGACATTTAGGCGCGTTCATTTGATGAGCAAACCAATGGATATGCTTTGTCCATCCTCTGTGGATGACTGCATGGCACCAATCATATGATCACTTGCATAGAGGTAGAACCCATGCTCAAACAGCCGGCTCCACTGAAGCTTCCATAGACCATCTACACTATCTCTTGCTATCCTTTCAAGCTATTTTCAGACACTCGGCTGACGTGGAAACCCGTTGGTGGGTGCGTATGACTATGACAGCTAAAAAAGACTTGTGAGTCCATGCAAATGCGACTCCAGCCACCCATAAAGTTGCCTACACAAGAGAGCCGAATCTATCACAATACTGTTCAATAGAGTTCTAGTTAGATTCCAGCATCACTAGTAAGTTCGGAAGATAGATTGAAGATTACGAAAATCTTGTTGAGTAATCTAGAAGACAAAATGAAATCTCTACAGGTTGCCATCCTGGTGGCTTGCTGCCTTGTCGCGGTTGATCTCACCCTGTCGTCTCCAGTGACCGAAGAGGATCTAAAGCAAAGTGCGGTTGTCGAGGGCACCAATGAGCCAGCTGAGATTACGCCGGAAGTTGGAGGTTCCACCGACGATGCAGAGGGAAATGTGGAAAAGGAGAACGACGAGAAGGAAGGCACCGAGGCCGACAAGCCGAGGCGCACTCTTGAAGATTGTGCCAAACTTCCAAAGTCAAGCTACTCAGCCACCCGGTGGCCAGAGTGCTGCGCATGTTGCAAGGAGGCCGGCTACAAATTCTGGGACTGGTCCTACAGAGGCTGGGGAAACACTTGCACGTGCTCTAACGATCCAAAGAGGAAGTTGATAGGCTGATGAGTCGGAAGTTGATTGAGCCGACCAATGAATAGCATTGTGGAGAGAGGGGATTGCGACCCAGACACACAAGTGTCGTGTCATGAATAAATTTAGAGTTTTGTGCGACAGTCTGCGCTGTGAAAACTTGGTGCTTCATGTTTGACTCTAGACAGATTCTTGTCTATTCCAACACTAACAAGTTGTAAGTGATAATGAATCTTAGGAAATCTTTTATTGGAAGCACGGCCTCATCTTACTGGGCCATTCGATGCCCTGGAGATCAGCAAAAAGCTAGCCGTGGTAGATCATCAGGTCATTGGGAGACAGCTCATAGCCATGCGGGCCACCAATGACACCCGGGGGATTGATGAGCGGCGAGCGGGGCGAGTTGACGGGCACATTTTCGGTGGCGAGGTCGTCTCGGTTGGCCTCCCCCTCGTCCTCGTCGCCGCTCTCCGGCTCCTGGGCGGTCTCGTTGACATCCGATGACTGTTGCCTATTCTCGTCGTCCTCGTCGTCGTCCACCCAGACGCCATCGCTGTCCTCGTCGTTGTCAATCTCGCGTTCATCAGCGTCCTCGCGCCTCACCCGCAAATTGGGCGCAGCCTGGGCGTCGGGAGCCCGAATGGCGTCGGCACCTTTGGCCGTCGGCGCGCTCGTCGTCGGCGATCCTGTTGCAGACGCCCCTTCACCCGTTGGGCCATTTTCGACGGTCTGCGGCGTGACATCAATCGGGTGACCACTGCGAGCGTCGTAGTTGACCAGCGGACCGGTTGCAAGATTAGTGGCCTCGCTGGACCTCTGGTCGGTGTGTTGCGTCCAGCCTGCGGGCGAGTGGGTGGCCGCCATCTGGTCGCCGTCGCCCCGGCCGCTGGAGGCAGAACCGGCTGGCGCTGTTTCGAGCGCATTGGCGCTGACCATTCGCGAGCTCGTCGTGAATGACTTGAAGGGATCCGTTTCGGTATGGAACGAGTTGAATGTGTCCAGGTCGGCGGCGTCGTAGGCCTTGCGCGTCGGCTTGCTGGCCATAGACTGCTGTCTGCGGCCGTCCGCACGCGAGCCGACCATTTGCGTCCGGCGAGCAGCGGCCGTGTCGTCCGACTTCGAGGTCAAATAGCCGGGACTGGCTTTGATCTCGCGGTCGAGGCTGGCGAGGAGTCGCTGTCGCTCGCCCTGCAACTGAGCCGCCCGGAGTCTGTGAGTGGCGGCGAAGGCTTGGTCGTCTTCATCGTCGTCGACGCTCGGCTTGTGAGCTCGTTGGCGCTGGTGCTGCTGCGGTTGCCTCTGGACTGGCACATTGTTCTGATCGGCAACCCCTTGCCGTTGCTCTTGTTGCTGTCCGCTGGCATCGGCCGAGCCTCGGCTATTATTTGGTTATTTCGGTGGTTGGGTTTGGGTTTGTGCGACTCTGGCGGTTAGATGGATCTTGTGTGTTATCCTCGCAGACGCTCGCTCGCTCGCTCGCTCGTTCGCTCGCTCACTCGCATGCCAGAGAGTTGAGGGTCAGATGTTGGGGACGGATAGAGCGACATGCGGGCGGGTGGGCGAACGGGCGAACTGGAGGATCTATTTATTGGCTTACTGCTGTTTACCTGTAGTAGTGGGCAACGTATTGAGGCTGCACCTGTTGTGCGGGTTGTTCCTGGTGCTGGAGGTGGTGTTGTTGCTGTGGTTGCTGGTAAGCCTGGCCCTCCACTCCGGACTCGCTCGGGTCGCGATGGTAGCGCGTCGAAGAGGCCGGCCGGAAGTGTGGCGCGTACACGAGCGCTTGCTGGCCGGCCGCGGCCCATAGCGACCGGCCGTCTGGCGCTGGTACAGCGCGCCCGCGGCCACGTACGGGTTGTAGTTGTTGTGGGAGCGCGTCGACGAGGTGGTGTAGCGCATGGGCACGTAGCCCGCCGGTTGGCGGTAGCCTTGCTGCTGCTGCGGCTCGCCGGCCTCGCTCTCGCCAGCGCCGCCGCCGCCATTGGCATACTGGTCGTCGCCAATGTTGGCCTCCTGGACGCCGCCCGCATCCGACTCGTCCGCGGCCGCCGGGCTGCCGAAGCTCAGCCCATAGGTCACCGTGTCCTCGTCGGCAGCCGCTGCGGTGGGCGCCTGGTGCTCGCGCTGGTGCGCGTACGAGGCCGCCACCGGGTAGCGGGCGTACTCGGCTTGCTCTTGCTCGTGGGGCACATAGGCCACCTGGCCGCCGGTGCCGCCCGCGCCGCGCCACACCTGACTGCTGCCCGCGGTGGTGTAGGCGGCGAGCGGCGCGGGCGCCGGCTGGCGGCTGGGTTGGTGTTGGCGCGCATAGGCCTGTTCCAGGTAGCTCAGCACTGAGGGCCGGCGGCCGATGTAGATCTCGCGTATGCCCGACGAGCCGCCCGCGGGACCCTCAGAAGACTGGCCCTCGGCGGGGTTGGCATTTGTGGCCGAGGCACTGACGGTCTCGACGGCAGTCGAGGCGCCGCCGATGGGCGCGAAGGTGATCGCTATGGGCGCCGTCTCGACAATGCTCGACTGGCTGGTCTTGAGACTGGCCGAGCTGGCGGGCTTGTCGCTTTGGTTGCCATTGTTGTTGCTGTTGTCATTGGTCGACGAGTCGGCGGTGCCGATCTGGAGGAAGGGCCGCTTGAGGTGTTTGTGTTTCTGTTCGTGCGAGTGGAGCAGCGATTGGAAGATTGTGGAGAGCGGCGACGAGGCGGCCGCCTCGTAGTGGTCGTCGGGGTCGATGGCGGGCAGCTCGCGGTGGGCCACACTCGAGGCGCTCTCCTCGGCGGCAGTCGCCTCCTGGGGCGGCCCGAGGTGTTTGTCGAAAAAGTCCTCGATCTCGTCGCCGTCGCGGGCAGCCCGCTGCGACTCGCCGTACGAGGGATTGTCCACACTCTCCTGCGGACTGCTGCCGCTCTTGTACTCGTCGTCGTCCTCGTCCTCCAGCCCGTCGTCCAGGTCGGCGTCCGCCTGGCGCCTCTGGGCCGGCCGCTGGTCGCCGCCGCCGCCGCCGCCACTGCTCCACTCGTCCGCGGGCTTGCTGATGCTTCGTGCCGAGAACACGGGGATTCCGTCCTGTTGCTCGGGGTCGTAGGCGCCGCCGTCGAACTCGTTGTGGTCGTGCGAAGCCAACGCCGGCCGGCCCGAGATTATTTGCACTGAAATGAGGAGCATAGCGACGCTGAGGCGCGTCCACCTGAGGGGCCGGTGGTGGGACTTGCGCGTGGTTGTCGTCGGGCCTGCGGTTCGCGACGGACGCGAAGTGGGCGCTGGACACTCGCTCATCATGCTCGATTAATTATCATTGATTTCTTGCAAATCTTACGAGTTTTTGCTGAGATCCGACAGACTCACGCTGGTTGCGAGTTATGGCCGCCCGCGTTCAAACACGAAAGTGAACTGAGCCTGCGGGTCAATTTGTCGCCCGGGCGAGGGAGAGGAAGATGGAGAGATTGTCGATGATATGTCTCTTCTCGATCACGTCCTACCTTCGCGGCCGATAAACACAGTCTTTAGTTGAACTCCTCCAGCCAAGTTCATCGCTGGGATCATCACTTTCACAGCCCTGTCTGGGTTCGAGCGCGGCTCGTATCATGGCTGAGCTGTGGTGTAAAGGGCGCCTGAGTAACACCTAACTTTTCACTCTTCACTGTGGCCAGTGAGTGAATGAAGCGATACAGAAGGAGCGATACGGGCAGAGAGCGCCAAGTGCTCGCCAAGACCACAGACGACAGATACGAGCAGGTGCGAGCTGCAAGCATACACTTGTTGCGTGCGCTGGATGTGCGCGATGGCAACTTTGCGCCTGCCAGTCGTGACCGCACGCAATCCGGAAACACTGATCACACTGTCTTTGTGTCGCTGGGTGGCCGCCTAATTGACGTCGTCTGCGACAGAGTTCACGGTGAAGATGCCGACTCGTTGCTTTTGTGCCTTATGAGTGCTGTCGGTCGGCTTTGTTTCAATCGGATCCGCGCTCACGCTGGCGCGCCCGGGCACATGTATGCACTGACAAGGCCACGCGCATACCCAAAGCCACAATCGGGGCTTACTGCTTGCGGGGCACTCGTTTGTTGTGTCCTTGTGTTAACGGGAGCGCATCATTGAGTGAACTCGCGAGCTGCCGATCCCGGCCGACACCGACATTCAGCGCCCTCTCCGAGACGGAGAGAAGCCCACAGTCTGCTCGAGAGCCTCACGTCGCGCGTCGATTGCATGGGCGAGCCAGCGACACTGTTTGTTGGTGTTATAATTTATCGCTCGAACACGAGTTCAATCCGGAAGCTCATTTGAATTTCCTCTCGAAGAGCTCGCTCAGTGGGTGGCAGCGATGGCGGGGCCGGTGGGCGGTAAGATCAGCGGCCGCTTGTTGGCTGCAATGGCCCAGCGGCTGGCTGGGTGAGTTGTGTAATCGGCGACGCAGGAGCGCGCCGTATTCGGCTCGTGGTGGCCTTGCTCTTGAATTGACTGGTTTTCTCTCCAACCACTCGCTTTCTAAATCTGCCCTCCGGGCGCTGAGTGCAAATCCTCGTAGGCGTTCCGCGCAGACGCGCTTTCCCTCGTCGCCCGCACCGAAAGCCGGCGATCCGAGCGAGTGCCTTAATCGGCGGTGACATAAGTGCACGCCGACTGCGCCACTCGGCGAGGGCCCGGCAGACAGGTGCATGCAGTTGCTGGAGCAACAAAAACAAATTACAACTCGCTGCGCAGGCGCCCTCAAGCCTTTCGCCAGCCAGCCCTCTCTCACTCTAGACAACAGCTTAGAGCGCGTCGAGTTGAGTTGTCGTCGTCTTCGTCGTCGTCGTCGTCGCCAGCGTCAGCGTCGTTGCTGCCGGGGAATGCGTCGTCTTGCAACATTTTCTGCTCTCATGAGAAATTATCCTTTCAACCCCAGCATCGCCCTCCTCGAAGGCGCTCGATGCGCAGGCGCCCGTGATTGCGATGATTACGTGCACGCGCGCCAGGTAGAGCGCGCGCCGCGCGGGCGTATCGCCTGCTGCGATCAAGCCGCCACGAGCTCACCTGCGTCGGCTCGAAGCTCAGGTGGCCCCTCACGGCTCTCATGGGTGGCGATACCTTCGGAGGCGGCGAGAAGTTCGTCGTCGTGCAACTCCTCGGTGAGATGGTTCATTTTTGTCCTCGCCAAACTTGTCGAGTCACTCAGTCGGACACGTTCCTCAGGTTCTCAGCCCTCCATCGAAGTAACCCAATCCCTCATCCAAGATGACCGCCACGAAACTCATGGTCGTGCCGTTGATTGCCTGCCTGGCGCTAGCGAGCACCTGTCTTGCCGACGGATTCGTAAGTATACTCTCTAACCAAATTACAAGTCTCTTTCAAAGGATGCAACAGCGCTCCTTCGCGAGCTCATGGGGCCAATTGGCAACCTTGAGCTAGCACAAACTGATGCGCGCGGTCGCGACATCCAACGAGACGGGTGAAATTTTTTCCATGCGCACTAATTTTTGCAAAACCCGTCCGCTCTTCGCGTAGACCGACGACAACGAGACGCCCACAGAGCCGTTCCTTTCCAAAAAGTCGCCATTGTTTAGATTCAGCCGTAGCGCTGCCAAGGGCAAACTGCCCGCTCACTATGAGCAACAGCAGCAGCAGATAGTTGCGGATAATGAGCAGATAGTTGATAATGGACAGGCACAGGTGCATGTGCAGGGGCAGGGGCAACAGATGGTTGCGAATGAGATGCCCGCTTTCAGCGGCGCCGTCCAGGACACCAAGACGGTTGCCCAGGTTGATGTGGCAGGCCCGGTGCAGCAGCAGCAGCAGCAGCAGCAGGTGACGAACGATTTCTCAGATGCCCAACAACAACTACAGCAACAACAGTATCATCTCGGCCAGCACGGCCAGAGACAGAAGCAGCAGCACCACCACCACCAACAACACCATCGGGAGCTGCAGCACCAGCGGCCGCCGTTGGGCGCTAGTAAATTGATTAAAACAATCACCACAACCACCACCACCACCACCACGACCAAAAACAACCAGGACCAGCCCCAGGTGGCCACGGTGAAGGAGATCCACGTGCACACGGTGCCCTTATCGCGGGCCGTCCACTACGCCAACTACGTGGTGATGCCAACGGCCAACTCGCAGGCCGCCCACCTGGAGGAATCCTCCTCATCATCTCACTCGTCATCGTCGCAAAAGTCCTCCTCGAGCTCGTCGTCCAGCTCGACCGAGACCGAGTCAGTGGCTGCGGCGCCCATGCCCAGCGTCGTGGTGAACCCGGCGCCCGTGGCGGCAGTGGCGCCCGACTGTGTGCTCCAGCGGCTGGTGATCGAGCGGCCTGTGAGCAGTCAGCTGGTGGTGAGCGTGCCCGCCGAGATGAAGGTGAGCCACTCGAGCTCGTCGCACTCATCGCACTCGGCGCGCGTAGTTAGCGAGGCTGTGCCGCCTCAGCCGGTGGTGACCTATGTGCGTCGGGTCCACTACCAGCCGGCGCCCATCGTGTCGGCCAAGGTGATCTCGAGCGCGCCCGTGAGCGATGGCCACCACAAGGAGGAGCACTTCCACTCGGAGAGCAGTAGCTCGCGCGAGGACTCTCATGGCGGACTTTCCTCCTTGTCCTCCACCTCGTCCTCATCCTCGTCCTCCTCAAGCTCGCGTACCAGCAAGTCCACCACCACCACCACCACAACCACGACAGGCCAACAAACGGCAGCCTTAATGGCGCCACCCCCGCCGCCGCCGCCGCCGCCAATGCACACGGTCACTCTGGTCCGTCAGGTGGCGCCGGCGCCAGTCGTGGCCATCAAGTCGGCCCCGCTGATCGCCAGCGAGGTGGCGACGGGCGGAGTCAAGTCGAACGACGTCTCGGTCAGTGTGGACCAGTCGGGGCCGAACTACAAGTACGGCTACTCGATCAAGCAACACTCGAGCGAGCCCGGCACCAAGGGAGTGGTCGTGGGCGAGCGCGTTGTCTACTTGAAGTGAGCAACCTGTGCGCGCGCACAGCCCCACTTGTGGCTCGGCCGAAACTGATTCACATTAACCTTGTGGCTTAATAAATAATTCTAACCGCCTCACTCAGACCATTTGGCGCCACCCATTGATATGAACACAGAGCACGAGCGAGTGGGATTTTGTTTCGTTTGTCACGGGGAGCGCACTTCCCTTCTTGCAGCCTAGCGCAAGCCGGCCTGCTGCATTGCTCTGCATCCCCAAGTCGTTGGGGTCGCGCACTTGACGCGCGCGTTGCGCACGCCGCCCACAACATCACGCGTGGCTCGCAATGCACCGACACGCTCGTGATCCTTTGTGTATGTTCGTATGTCTGTGTGTGTGTCTATGTGTCGGGGTTTGTCTTCTGAAGTGACACTGCAAGTCAGCGAGCAGCGAGAGTCTTATGGCCCTCCTTGAGGATCGCTTCTCCAGGTGGACCCAGAGAATTTGCACCTCAGGTGAACAACACACTCGGGGCCTCAGCAGTTCCGAAACGACACTCAATCTCACACCCATGACGTCAAATGAATTCCCATCCAACTCTATTCACTGAACACATACTCATGCCTCAGCGGCTCGGCCATACAGCAGAATGCAGCGCAGTCATATCAATTCTCAGCTAAATAATTGAAACACAGATAATAGCAACAACATCAACTCCACAATAATCGGAAAATGGCTCGCGTCAAGTTCACAAAGCCTCGCAGTGGATCAACTCCAACCGCACGAGACCTGTGGCTATCCCAATCCATCTACTTAAATGCCCTCACAGATGCCGAGTTCTCAAAGAGGCCTGGCAGCGAGAACGTCGACAAGAAAGAGCGATTGCTCAGGATCGCCTACCAGTTGCATGTGGCCCAGTTGAATAGGCGTCAAGAGGAACAACAGCGCAGGGCGCAATTCGTTCGAGTAGCCAATGAGGCGGCGGCCGTTGGTCAAGCACGAAAGGAGCGCAAGAGAGACGAGCTCAAGAGGCAACGAAGAGAGGAACGCCTCAAGGCGAAGCTCGCAGCGCAAGCCCGTCGACGTCAACGCCACCGCGAACGCGACCGGCTGCAACAGGAGCACGTGCAACTCAATAAGACAGACACTTACACCACCTCTGCCGCCACCCCAATCTGTACCACAACCACCACTACTACCACGACCACAACCACCACCATCACCACGACCACCACCAACACTTCGACCACGACTACGAGCGCCACCACGACCACCAACAGGGCCACCATAAACAAAACTTACGCCAACAAAACTTACAACAACGACCGCTATCGCAACGATCATGACGTCACAATTCACCGGATGATACTCAAAAATCGGCATATTATGAACGATCCCAATCCAGACTCTCTGGTCGTCCGCTATGGAACCCGCAAATTCTACGACGACCTATTCGAGGAAATTGATGACCTCGAACCTGCTGTCATGTTCAACAGGATGGAGCGCAACAAAAGCCAACAAAACGAAAACTACGAGTCAACTCGACAACAATTCCTCAAGCTTCTCGGGCGCCACAAGCTACCTTGGCAACAAGTGATCAACGCTGAAGACGACAGAGTGCTAGTCTCAAGGATTTACAAGAGAAACTACAATGACGTAGACGAATACTTGGCATTTATGCGCATTCTGCCGGGTGGTGTGCGATCAGAACGGTCCGTCTCACCCGGTATGGAGTTCTCATTTCATCTTCTAATGGGCAAGGTGGTCTTCGTCTACAGGAAGAAGGTTAGGATAATGAATCGCGGTTGTTACATGACAGTATCTCCAAGATCGACCTATTCGATCAGGAATAGCGGAAACGACCAGGATGCTTACTTTGTCTTCCGACTCGTTAAGAGGCGTTCTACTTATGACATGAACTCATCCCAGAAATCCTCCAATGCCCTCCAACTAGTACCCTATGAGCAATTGTAAACTGTTATCAAATCAGGCCTCAAACGTTTTCACAAATCACTACCTTGTCTAACGCAACTGAAGAACACAGATCGTTGATTTAACATGTAGACATGTAAAGTAACATCACTATTTGTACTCTTTAGTTGCTGGATTCATATCAGAGTATTTTTATTATAATGCCACATCGGAACTTAAACTTAGCCAATCAATCTTCCTTCTTTTTTCTTATGAGTAGTTCCGACTTCGATATATAGCAGCTAGCCCACATGAAAGTCAACATCTCGACTATACTCATATAGCTTATGTTGTGGTCTATGAGAGTTACAACAGCTAGGATAACTATTATATGAGAGTGCGATGGTAAAATTCTAGGATTGAAATACTTCGGTACACGATGTTGCTTCTGCTGAGGAATATCCTGTTCAGTCACTAGATTATCAATTTGGGTGCATAATTTCCTAACCAAGGCCAATGAGATTACGGCTATAACGGTATTCTTATCAACTAATGCTGTGCTAAAATTGAAGTCCATTGAATCAAGTCTCAAAAGAATGTCAGGTAAGTTGCATATCAGACTAAGTGCACAGAGTGACGCAATTGTTCGGAGCATGACCTGTCCAATATCCCTGACTTTTGGTCTGCAGCGATTGGATTCAGAGCTATCCTTATCATGGCTAACGATGTCCTGTACTTCACACAAGGTATTCAAGCGTAGTTGTAGTTTCAATAACAAGAATAACATGTAGAATCTTATGAGAGCTTGAGAAAGAACTAGACTTCCTAGAATAACAAGCCCACCTAGATATACATCATAATCGAATTTGATATTATTTGAAGATACATAGCCAGACGTCTTGAGGTGGCCGTTACTAGTCATCGTTTCGACATTTTCGTTGGAAGCAGAATACTTGGGAACAACTTTTTCCCTTAAGAATTTTTGGATGTTGTTGAAAACTATAGCCATGTCGGTTAATCTCCTAACTAGGTGCTCTATCAGTGCCAGGAGTCCAAGTGCCAAGAGTGATGCCGTAAGAAATAGAGAAATTTCACTCTCTAGAGATTGAGTCATAGTGGTGAAAACCTGACAGACAAATATGATGATGAGGCCGAAGGCACACCACAGACAGTTTCCTTTGAAAATTATAATCTACACCTAACTTTGTCTGGAAATTTGGATGATCTGGAAAATTTGCATCACGACGGATGTATAAGCTAGGTACCCACAATATTTCAAGATCTGAGATAATCGATTTTGTATTAGGCTTTCAATAAAACTCCAAAAATCGAAATTCAGTTTGATATGATTTTCGCAGTAGCTCTTAATATAAATATCTAAGTACTTCCGGGAATTATCGAACCTGCGATGTTTAACTATAGTGTCTTGAGGGCTTAGTTTTATGATAACAATATGAGTATCCTTGTCAGCGAAGAAACTTTCGATGAGATACGACCCTTGTATTAAGGCTGCCACTGTCTCACTCGGTTGGGCGTCACTACTTTGACAACTTCCGGTCTCGATGATAGCAGTGTAATACTGATCAATCCTGTCGAGATTTTCTATCTCGAATCTATGGTAATTGATAAACCCTTCAGCGTAGTTGGGAATTTTATGCGTGAAGGCATTTTGCGACAGTATTCTGGTGATAACATATTCGATGGGCGTCGGTATATGCATGAGTTGGGGTTTCATGCTAGTTATAGCTCTCACTTCAATAGATTCTGGTACTTTGAGTTTCCTAGCACTTGTCGAGGTAGGCACAAAATCGATCACAAGATACTTGAATTTATCTATCACATTTTCGATGAGTAAAGACTTCTTCTTAGGTTCGAATCTCCGAGACGGTATTGACTTGTAATACTGCGACAAATCGAGCTTGTCAGAACAAATATATTTATCCTGACTATATTGCACATCTTGACACATAAAAAGTCCAGTATCCTTCATATCATCAATGTGTTCAACCCATATGAATAGATCTTTTTCATGCAGATGCGTCAAGTTTAACATATAACTTTCTTCCAACAACTTGTTCCGTTTAATAGAAAAAGGAGCTGAAAGAATATGTAACTCTGTAGGGTCTATCAGCTTCTTTTTGGTTATTGCATGGTTTTTGTGTATGTTGAGATTGGTATCGGTGTCTGTCATGAGTTGGTTTGTTATCAAGTTGATGGCTTGTTGCCTGTCCTCAATTATTTTAGTTTGCTTCTTGTCCATAAGAGCCGACAACAGTTGAGCTAGCTTGTGCATCAATTCACGGCACCACGTGATGCATACATGATCAGTCGTGAGCCACACATCTCGAATAGAGGTTGTTGTCAGAGAAAAATCATAGTGCGGATCGAGAGATAGATGCATAGGTACCAATCTATCTGACTTCCCACCACTTATAGATATGGCTATAGTTTCTTGAGTGCCAATCCGTCTGGACCAAAGCGAATTTGTGCGCAGATAGAGCTCTCTCATATCGTCGTCGAAGTTTAGAAAAGATCTAGTTAGAGGACTAGCCAGATTGATCATTAGAGGCACAGAAGTTTGGGTAGAGTTGAGTTGAGCTAAGAGAGCTTTTGCGATCAGCCCACCGACAGAGTGTCCAATAAGGATCACACCATTTGTGTTCATCGAGTGCATCGAGGCTATCTGATTGAGGGCTGCATTGACAAATCCTATCTGGTAGTTGATCAGTCTACCGCTGATTCCTGAAAGCTGTGCTTGAAAATCTATAGTATAAAATATAAACTTAAATGCATCGAGGGACTGAAGTTGCCGACGAATTGATGTGGAAGCTATGCTCCTTACTTGTTGATAACTCCCAGCATTACCAGGTATGAACAGCACCGGCATAGAGTCTCTAAGATCACGTCTATAGTTCGACTCTTGGGGGAAGCCAAATTCGCTGTACATGAAGAGTTTATAACGCTTGCTAATTGTATCATCTGCATGTTCTTTGGCAGACTCAGGCACAGGTGTGTTTATCGGTATTGGTATGAACTTTGGTGGCTCCATCATGAAGGTCATTTGACATTGATTATCGGAAGGCCTGAGTATATAAGATATAACAGTGAAAAAGGTCGCAGGCACGAGGACTAACCTGACCCAAAAACCTAGTGTTCTGAAACCCATTCTATGGACAGCCCGGTTACCTTAATTTGTACTGTATTACTTGAGATCGGATTAGTTTAGCGTAACCGGCGTTTTTGCAGTTATGTTAATGCAGTAGTACAAGTTGATATGTATAGATTGATGAGATTTCATAAATGTCAGAGTTTCATACTCATTGTTTCCTGAGTAATGTATGGTCAGCCCAGTCGGTTATGATTAAGGATGGCTCGTAGAGCGTGTTTGGTCGCGTTAGCACGCGCACACCCGACTACACTTGCATTCGCGCAACTTATCTCGATACTCAGGAACAAGAGTTCTCTGACATCGGGATCCCGTGATCAGTCAAAATATCGTTACGATCCGGAAAAACTATGTCTTTCTACAATATGAGGGGATCTCTTTATTTGATCAAGAGAGTAGCCCCCAAGTTATCACGGCTAATTTCTACAAACCTAGGTCGCGAGAATGATAAGGTTTTCTGTAGTCACATAAAGGTTGATGTAGGATCAGATAAGCACGTTAATATCGCTGTGATAAATATGAATGACACACAAGCAAAAAACGCTCTCAGTTGGGATAGTGTCCATAAAATGCTTGATATAATAGGAAATTTGGTCCAGGACCCAACAGAAGGCAGTCTTGTTCGTGCCCTAATCTTGAAAAGCAGTGTAGCTGGGGTGTTCTGCGCTGGTGCAAATTTGAAAGAACGTATTGCGATGTCCAGAGGTCAAGTGGAATCATGGCTGAGGGTACAAAGGTCCCTGATGGACAACCTGAGTGATTTTCCTTATCCGACAATCGCAGCCCTGGACGGACATGCTCTCGGAGGTGGCTTAGAGTTGGCCCTAGCTTGTGATATACGAATTGTGAATGAGAATGCAAAAGTGGGTCTGGTCGAGACTAGATTGGCTATAATACCGGGTGCCGGAGGAACACAAAGACTGTCTAGATTGATTGGTGTAGGAAAGGCCAAAGAACATATTTTCGTGGCAGAGCCTGTTAACGGGGCGGAAGCAGTCAGACTCGGGATAGCCAACCATCTAGCTTCCGGTGGTGAAGGGTCCTTCCTCAAGGCTATCGAGTTGGCCAGAAAAATCTGCAAGAGAGGTCCGAAAGCTCTTCGTTTGGCCAAAGCTGCAATAGATAATGGTACTCAGGCTAGTTTGGATACCGGGTTAGATATCGAGAATGCTTACTATGGACAGCTGCTGGACAGCACTGACAGAACTGAAGGCTTGAAGGCATTTGCTGAAAAGAGAGAACCTCTCTATACCGGGGATTAGCATTCATTGCATCAATCAGAATAGCATTCCTTCTTGTACTCTCGAGAACTTCCTCCAGCATTCAGCCGAATCACCAGCTAAGATGCCCATACCAGGAGGGTACCATGATACTTTCTGAGTGATAATGTTCCAGAAATAAAACGTCTTCACTCCTGGGTCGTAAACTACAGACCATTCATTCGTGATTGGAAAGGCCCTGAGCAAACGGGCTAGCAACTTTCTCATTTCTTTCGTGGGTCCAAACGAATCCAAGTTCCCATACCTGTCTAGACAGTAGCGACTACAATAGTGGTGGATGTTGTACTTGTTAGGACAGCCTATCACTGTGTCCACGATGTCATTTTCGTTATATTGAGTGTCTTGCTTTTCACGGCTCTGGCTCACGCTTTGGGTCAGAGCGATTACCTCCTGTTGTTGGGCTGCGTTTGCCTCTTCTCGAGAATATTTAAGATTGTCATCATCCTGGTCACTTGTATCATCAATCGCTTCGTCTGAGTAATCAGCGGCGATAATCTCTTCCTGACCATCTTGATCATTCGGGACTACATTAGAACATTCACCGTCTCCATATCTCTCCTGAAGTCGGTCCACGGGAACAACACGAGGAGTGCTGTCAGCTGATGGTTTTCTAGTGCTACCTGATTCAATCTCTTGAATTATTTTACGTTTCTTGAGACGTTCTAACAGAGCTGGTGGTAGAGGCATGATTCTGGCCTGAAATCAGCAAGAAAGGTGTCAGATAAAATGGGCGACCGATTATTTTGAGAGGTGAAATTGGATAATCATCACCCTTGCATCTTCATCATCATCAGAATTTCTACTCGCTCGAGCTGCGTGTGGACGTAGCGAGAGCCAGAAATTCCGACTCTCGCTTCTCTCGATCACAACCAACTAGTCACCCGACAAAGGAGGTCATACGAATACAGAATCAAGTTCATTGTTCTTTTATTCAAAAGCTATAACCAACCAACCAAACAGCAATAACCGAGGAATAACTAACGATTTTTTCTCAGGTTAGATTTTTCCTGGGAACGAGTTCCACCGACAGTCACCGATGAAAGTTTGATTTATAAAGACTACTCTATCTATGGACTCTTTAGAATCAAAGATGAAGATGATTTTTAATTCTATGCGCTGAGAACTTCCCTATACTTCAAAACCATGTACAAAACCAACATGCTGATCGCAGCTTGGAAGTTAGTGTGAGAGATAGTACACCGGAAATTATACGCCACCTGATGTTTGCGAGCGGAAATTTAAGTATATATGGGCCATATTCCCAATAAATGAATACATCTAGCTCTTGGCCTCTTCAAAAACTAGGTGTCGGACTCAACATTCTTTCTGGGTGCATATCAATGTCTGCACCTGGCAGATTTAGGCATAACCATGTGTTGCAGGCTACGGAGAGAGAATGACTCTCAGTTGCTCGTGCTAGGCACTAACAGCTCTGCCATCCACAGAGTATGCCTGACGTGTTTATTCTTAAACAATTAACAGAAACAGATATGTTGTTGGCACAATTTATCGCTAGGATGACTCGATAATGGAATCAGACTACGCAATCTCATCTGCGCATGCAACCTTGCCTCAAATTTCAATTGACTCAAGACGGCGACTGTACACTGTTTTTATGTTGCGCTCACACGTGAGTCACATTTAAAACCGCATCCAAATCACCTCACTGTTCAGCTGACTTTAACTTACGTAACAACCAATCTGTTGTCAGTCTTATCTCAACAAATATTCAGGTGACAACCGATGGATCAAACCATGACCCGTGGCGGGATAGAATGCAACAACCAACGATTGATAGATTGAAGATGTTCCTTTCCTAGACAAGCATCGATTTGGCTCACACATATATACCTCCACGATGACCATCCTCGAACCGTTCAGACTATTCATAATATTGTATATTATCTCCGCTTTACATTCTAGATTCATTAACTCATTGAAACATCATCTAGTCTTAACGAATGACTTTCGTGACCAAGTCAGTGTCTCCTCGTTTGGTTACAATAGAAACGGTAGGCTTGAGGTCATCGTTCAGAATCTCACACTCATGCCAGATATCAGTGAAGAGACTGACGAGAATGATGGGCCTACATTCGGATTTGTGATGGTGAGGTCAGAACAAGCGAGAAACCCCTATGCTGCAAAGCCGTTTCAGCGAGATAACTATGGCTGGGCTTGTT
>SNVD02007745.1:0-30006 GCA_013180625.2 Boswellia sacra
CACTTGGTTAAGAGTTCATTCTCTGCCACAAGATATGAATTTGTAATTAACATAGAATTGTAATCCAATTACAGCATTGAAGTTATCAACCGTAGATAACAACAAGCTCTGTTATCCCAATCTTTCCTTACTTTGTTGTTAAATAAAACAAGCTCTTTATTTAAATCTCTATCCATTAAACAACCTAGAACAAGCTCTCTAAGTTTAATTCAATAGAAGCATTACGATGAGAAAGATAGGTTGATCTAAGCAATAATCACACACGTTCGGTTTATTTAACCTAGGTTGTATTTTCCAATTGCAATCTCTGATCACAATTTTGCTACTAATTATTAGAAATTCATGACAATTACGGATCAAGATTTCTAATCTAGCAATAGACAACAACCAGATTATATTCAGTTGGCCATTCCAAATACAATCAGTAAGCAATTATAAGCATTAGATATGGGAAAATACAAGCAACTTCAATTAGAGAATTGGATAACAATTTCTTACACAATCAACTCACAAAATCCATATCAAGGGCTTTGAATCACCCTCAACCAATTCAGATTTAGTTACACATATTCAATCAGAATAACAAATACAATACAGAGAAATTCCAGAATGAAAAGGAAAGAAAGAACTTAGCAAATTCTTTGAAAATCTTCTTTGTAGATGAATCTTCTTGGAATTGTAGTTCCTCCTCTTTCAAAATCTTCTTTCTCCTTCAAGAACTCCACGGGATGAGAGAAATCCAGAAATGCAGCCTCCTCCCACGTTTTCCCCTCTTCAAGTTATGAAAATAAAACCCTAAAATGTGTTTAAATACTTTGCTACAGTGACTTGCTACAGTGCCCGTATTATACATGCTACAGTGACTTGTGGAATTATATTTCTATACATCTCACACTGTTTTGATTAGAACTTTTGGTTCACTGAATGGATTTATAAACCGTAAATTTCTCCAGAAAATAGACTTCGAGAGCTTTCCAACGGTAGATAAGATGTCATCGGGTTCATTGTATATCAATACAATTAAATCCGAGAAGATGGTTGACTAGTAGAGGTGAAAATGAAGGGTTTTACTTCATTTTTGTGCAAGTTGCTCCAAAACTCCTACAAACTCAAAACCACACAAAAACATAAAAATACCAAGGAATATAGCAAAGAAACATGGACAAATTGAAATGAAAATGATATATAAATAGACACTTATCAAATTCCCCCACACTTAGACTTTGCTAGTCCTCGAGCAATTACGACAATGTGAAATAAAACTAAACCGAAACAGAATCAACAAAAAATTAAAACACACAAATGCTTCATCTTGCAAATAGGCCTCAAAGATTGTACTTAATTGTAACCCAAGGAAAACTTCAAAATAATGCACTTGATCAAGAACTTTATCTCAAAGATTAGTTTCGCTTCATTTCAATTCCTCAAGTGTGTGTGGGTAGAGCCATTCTCACCTAATCACTTGTAACCCGGATGAGTTTATGCATAAAAATGAATCATATTTAATATTGAAGATGTGTGTATAAATGAACTCCATAGGCCTGCTTTTCAAGTCACTCTCCACTAATGTAGACAGGCACAACACCAAGGATCAAGTAGGACTTTATTAAGCTTGTAACGTTTGGCTTGGGTGAAGGTATGATAAAGGATAATAATTGGCTCAAATCACCCACAAACACATAAATCATTCAAGACTATGTAGAGCTCAAGCCTATAACAAAACTTCATTTCAATTCACCAGGTTACTCCCCCAAAATTATTTAGAACACTCAATCTTTATTTTTTTTTTTTTTTGCAGAAAACAAAAGAAAACTACACCCCCACACTTGGTTGTTTCATTCTTTTTAAGAACACTTAAGGGTATAGATCTCTTATTCTTCTTCTTTTGTTCTTTTTTTGTTCTTTTTTTTCTTTCTTTTTATTACACTTTCCCTCCCCCACATTAAACAACACATTGTCCTCAATGTGTAAGTACGTGGACGATAAGTACAAATTGTTTTTTTTTCTTTTTTTTTTCAAACACAATAGAACTCACTTGCATTGCTCATGACACATCCCAACCTCCTCTAACTTCCCAAAACCAGAACATAGCTCCAAATTTAATTGTGAATGATATACATGCTCATAGGTAAGGGATAAACTGTTTGGAACAAATTCATTTGAGGTTAGGAAATCTTTTAGTGAGTTAACAAAGAAAAAGGCTTACAAAGGCTCAAAGGGGTAACTAGGGATCAATTTCAGTCAAGGTTGGCTATTAAGGCTCAAACGGTCCAAAGATGGCCTGAATCATTTCCCCAATGTTGCACAGCCTAGGATTTCGCCTCGAGTGACCATCAAACAAGTTCTAGAATTCATTGAAATCTGAAGAAACATTTAAATTACATAAAATATCTCTAAGTGAACAAATAACTCAGTGATAATAGCTCAGTGCTCAATGTTGCGCAAGGAATCAAAAGCATAGCGAAAAACAATAAACATTTCAAGCACACAGATCCATGCATCATTTATCATTTTCCAAGAGTTATTCTTAATTCAATCATTATCTTATCATCGACACACAAAATGCAAGAAAAGAGGTACGTGACGTTGTTACACCTGAGTCAAGATTGTATATTTCAACAATCCTTAGGACCAGAAGCCCGCAGACTTAAGGTTTACAGCCTATATACCTTTATTATGAAAGAACAAAACAAGAAACATGACACTTCAAACAACATGAAATAAACAAACTACAGATTTATTGAGAGAGAATGCGTTTCAAGAGTTAAGAAAACCCCATATTCTGTCATTCTCAGGTTTTTCCACAATGTTTTCTTTTTTTTTTTTGAATCGAAACTGATAAAGACAAAAACACACAACAACTCGGAATTACATAAAACTAAACTTACTCAGAAAATAATAAAGTCCAACAAATCAACAAACACAAACAAGTCAGTTAAAATGGGTCTAAAAAGTTTAGAAGTTAGCCTCCTTATTCAGCCATTATGGATTAAAGAAATCCAGAATGCGTTTCAAGAGAACTTGAACTTTTTAAGCCACCACTCTAAAAACCGAGATTAGAAAATATTACCTGGGACGAAAAAAATAACCTGAAAAAGCTCAAAAGAAACGACATGAAAAATCTCAAATAAACACACTAAAAAGAAAGCAAACAAAAACGAAGCAAACCAGCAAATAGAGATTACAGAGGGAGGGTTAAATCCAGTTGACGCCTTTTGTTGCCTTCTCCAAACCAATTTATCCGAGCCATTGTTGGATCAGGTGAATAGACAATTTCTTGTAGTTTGTCAATTAACTCTCCTGCAGTTGAAGCTGTAACCAGCATTTGCCTTGCTGACGGTGAGATGAAATTTTTTTCTACAGCTTGATCAAGAAAGGACAACAAACCATCAAAAAAATTATTAACAGTTAACAAACCAATGGGTTTCCGATGGATGTTTAGCTGTGCCCAAGAGGTGATTTGAAATATCTCCTCTAATGTACCATAACCACCCGGCAAAGCTATAAATGCATCGGACTTAACAACCATATGTGCAATACGCTCATGCATACTAGAGACCTGTAACTCTTCCCCGATTGTGTTGCCTACGATATCTCGTACAGCTAATGGTTTAGGGATAATGCCGAGAACTTTGCTCCCTCCTAGGGATGCAGCTGTTGACACACACCCCATTAACCCAAGACTACCCCCTCCATAAATCAAATACCCCTCGCAGCTAATGTCCTACCAAGATCAAGAGCTGCTGTGGTAAACTCTCCATCTTTACCAAATTGCGATCCGCAAAATACGCATATATTGCGGAATCGCCGAATTGGTGTTTTCTCCATTTCTACAAGTGCTCTAATCTTGTGTAAGACACGTTAGATATTATGCTTTTCAATTGCAAGACAGGTTATGGAATGACATATGAAAATATGCAGAATGTATATATACACCCATAAAACTCTCAAATTTTGACAAATGGGGACATACTTTCGGTGCGGGTTGCTCGATGCAGATTTATCGCCCCAAGATTTGAAAAAATGAGATATGCTTTCGGCGAGGTTTGACAAAACTACACACTTGTCTCCCACGTGAAGCATGGAAAATGGAGATACACTTTCGGCGGGGGTTGACAAAACCCCCACACTTGTCTCCCACGTGAAGCATAAAAAATAGAGATACACTTTCGGTGGAGGTTGACAAAACCTCCACACTTGTCTCCCACGTGTACTTATGCCATAGGGTAGTCATATGGTTTGTCAAAAAGAAAACTTGAAATTAAAACAAACAAAATCAAAAAACAACAACAACACAAAAACAACATTGATAATCAGATCAAACGAAACAAGAAAAAAAATTCGACAACAAAAACACACATTCAAATATACAAGTAGTTGTGATTGTGGCTCACATCTTCCTCTGTTTTTACGTCCAGTATCGGCTGAAACGCCTTCTATGAGTCGGGGATTTGCTTCCCATCCAGTTTTCTTATAAACTGGCAAACAGGGTCATTTTTAGTCAGATGCCCTAGACTATAACACTGCAATTCATCACGAAATTGTGTCCATAGATTAAGCAATTCACGCTGAACAAGTCCACAAGAATGTGACTCGAGAGTTAACAAAAACATCTGCCACTGAAAAACCCCCCACTTTTTTCAAAATTACTCAAAACCATTCTTAATAAATGAAAGTTTGTCTTCTCTATTCCTGGACGCAAAACCTAATGAACGAAAAGTCTGGTTACAATTCCATCTAGCACATTTATAACATACTTGTAACCTTTTCGCTCTTCGCCTCTTGGCGTAGTAGCTCTTTCCTAGACCAGGCATGTATTTTGCGAGATAATGTCCGGCTCACCGGACAATCTCACCTTGGCTTCGATAAGCCATCGGATATCAGCAGGCACATTTAGGTGCATCAACGCCCAAAGTTTAGTCATCCGTACTTTATAAATTTTAAACACAGCATTTTGAGAAAGTGAAGGAAAATATTTACGAAGGTTTGACAAAAAGATATCGGCATCCATTGAAGAGGAGAAAAGAAGAGATATTAACGATAATGCGATCGGGTTTGTTTTTCTCCAAGATATGCACGTTTCAAACCTTTGGCGAATGACTTCAACTTCCGTTTGGATGTTTCCACAAGCTGCTGCACAAATGAGCTCAAAACACAGAGTAATCAAATTAAACAAAAGAAAGGAAAAGAAAAGAGCAAAAACGAAACTAAAGACACATAAAAGAGATAACAACACAATAGCAAACAAAAGTCAAAAAAAAGTAAAAAATATAAAAACAAATGAGACAGATGGCAAAGAGAGATAAAACCTGATCAATTTGATGGCCTACGAAAGTAATCTCCTCGAGACATAAAAATCGATCATTATCTACCTCATTTATTTTCTTTTCTTCTTTTTTTATTTTTCAAAAACATTGGGTTGCCTCCCAATAAGCGCTTGGTTTAACGTCCTCAGGCCGACCATTGGTTCCATCATGGCTAGGACCCATCTTCGCGTGCTTCCTAGTGGGCCTGGGGATCCTTTTTCTAACAACAGCGGTTCCATGCATATGGCTGGGCCTTGGATGTAAACAATCGTCCACCCAATAGCTGTTTTGTGATCTCTAAGTACTCGGACGAGTTTCTCTTCTTGTAGTGGTGCAAGGCCCATTTCTATTTTAACTGGCAAAGGATCATTCTTATCCAAGAATCTATGCTTCAAATGATCTGGAAGAGGCTTAAGCTCCAAGGTAGGGGCTTTAATCATAGAAGGCAGAAGTTTCACATTAGATAAAGGAAATTGAATGCACGAAACATCATACCTATTTGTGGTTAAGCTATGGTCTCACTAAGGTGCCACACTTCCTCCATTTTCTTTGACATGTATAACCTTACTTGATTCCTTGTAATTTTCTGTCCTATGTGCTCACCTAAAAACCATTCCAATCCATCCATTGTGAGTTAACTTCAAAATGTGTTGTGCAAAGAATCAATAACATCAACTGCAAAAAAAGATTCAAGTCACAGGGTACCTAATGTCTCAAAAATTATTGAAACGAAGCACCTCCGCCATCGAATGCCATGTGAAGAGTGCCATCTATGAACATCAATACTTAGTCATTCCGAGCAGTTTTTCAAAATGGTCTCCCCAAAAACGAATTGGTGTTGGATAGGAGATGTCTCATCCTCCATTTCCAGAACATAAAAGTCTGCTGGAAAAACCAATTGATTCACCTGCATAAGCACATCTTCTACAACTCCCTTGGGATATGCATTAGAACGATCAGCAAGTTGAATTACAATACCAGTTTCCGCAAAGAGGTCCAAGATTCAAAGAAGCATAAATAGAATATGGCATGACATTAATAGATGCTCCTAAATCTAACATAGCTCTTTCAAACTTGGTTCTACCAATGGTGCATGGAATAGTGAACGTACCTGGATCTTTGCATTTCGGAGGAATTTTTCTTTGTAGTATAGCTGAAACATTTTCCCCCACGCTTACTTTCTCATTTCCCTTCAACTTTCTCTTGTTGGTGAATAACTCCTTGAGAAATTTTGCATAACGAGGTACTTGCTTAATAGCATCCAGAAGTGGTATATTTACTTCGATCTTGCGAAAAGTTTCCAGGATTTCCTGCTCTTGTTCCTCCTTCTTTGATTTTGTAAATCTTGTTTTTAGGAAAAGGTGGAGGGAAGTAACATATGAAGGAATTTGAGTTTTAAGGTTTACCTTAGAAGATGATGTTTTGTTCATGGTGGAAGTGGTGTCATCCCTTCATTAGTTTGTGACCTTTTTTGTGGAACTTGTAATTGCTTTCCACTTCTCAAAGTGATTGCACTAGCATTCTCTCTTGGATTGATCACTGTCTGAGAAGGTAATTTTTCTAAGCTCTTGCTCTCGAATTTGCTCATGTTAGTAGCCAATTGTCCCATTTGATTTTTCAGGTTTTGGATACTTGCCCTAGTTTCCTGCTGAAATTGCATTGTGTTAGTAGCAAGTATTTTAACAATGTCCTGGAGATCCATACCTGAGTTTTGTGGAGCTAGTTGTGGTGCTGGTTGTGGTTCCACTTGAAATGATTGCTGCACTCTTGATTGATTGAAACCTGGTGGCTGATTTGGTATGGCATTTGGAGTGATTGGTTGATGATTACTATAACTTTGGCTTGGTTGTCCTAGAAATCCACCCATGGCATTGGCTTGTTCCGGATCTCCTTCTTGCAAAGTTGGACACATGTCGGTTGGATGCTCCGTGGTAGAATATACTCCACATAGATAAGATTGATGCATATGTCCTACAGCCATTTTTTTTACAAGAGAGGTAAGCTCAGAAAGTTGTTGTTCAATGTTCGGGGTACTTACCTCATTTACTCTCCTTGGTAGTTGTGGCTCAAATTGGCCGCTGAATTGTTGGGAGTTTGCTGCCATGTCGCTAATCAAACGTCTTGCAACATTCGGTGTTTTATTAACCAGTGCTCCACCACTAGCAGCATCAATGATACTCCTTTCCATTGGTAGGAGACCCTCATAGAAATATTGAATTAGGAGTCCATCACTAATTTGATGGTTTGGACAGCTAGCACATAACCTTCTAAATCTCTCCCAATATTCATGAAGTGATTCTCCATTGTGTTGTCGAATGCCACTAATATCTTTTTTAATGTTTATAACTTTCGAAGTGGGAAAGTATTTCTCTAAAAAGAGTTTACTTATCTCATTCCACGTGGTAATGGTACCCGAGGGTAGATAGTATAGCCAATCTTTCGCCGAATCTGCTAATGAGAATGGAAAAGCTCTCAATTTTATTTGCTCCTCAGACACGCCAGTTGGCTTCATACTTAAGCATACCACATGAAATTCTCTGAGGTATTTGATAGGATCCTCTCCTGCAAAACCATGAAATGTAGGCAAGAGACGAATTAGTCCAGATTTAAGCTCAAATTCTACCTCAAAATTGGTGCTTATGCATAGCGGTTGTTGATCAATAATTGGAGCCGCTAACTCCTTAAGAGTCTGATCGTTTTCCATCGCCATTGCTTCTGATTCAGATTTGATTGAACTACAAGAAGATGGGAGGGAAGTATGTCGTGCAAGGTCAAATTCTGGAGGTGGAGTTGAAATTGACCGATTTAGCCTTAAATTCGAGGATTGAAGAAACTCCTTAATTCTCTTAAGTCGTTGATCCGCTTCTCCCTCAGACATAAAAGCCTAAACACAAACAATCAGGAAATAACAATCAAGAATCAGTACTAAAAACAGAATAACAAATTGATTAGAAAATCAATCCCCGGCAACGGCGCCAAAAACTTGATGCGTTCGAAACTAGCAAGTATACTAGTCGCACAAGTAATAAAGTGATAAGTAAGATATCGTTCCCACGAGGATTGATTCTAATTGAATTTGTTATTTCCAGCAACAATAAACTAAACAGGGGGGATTTTTGTTGAATGCTTTACTAAATGAAATAAGAATGCAAGTAAAGAATAACAAAACAGAAAGTAAATTTGAATGAAAATCAATGGGAGAAAGCTGGTTAAGGGATCCTTCTCTACCACAAGATATGGATTTGCGAATTAATTGTAGAATTGTCATCTAATTACAGCATTGAAGTTATCAACCGTAGATAATAACAAGCTCGATTACCCCAATCTTTCCTTACTTTGTTGTTAAATAAAACAAGCTCTTTATTTAATCTCTATCCATTAAACAACCTAGAACAAGCTCTCTGAGTTTAATTCAATGGATGCATTATGATAAGAAAGATAGGTTGATCTAAGCAATAAACACACAAGCTCGGATTATTAACTTAGGTTATATTCTCCAATTGTAATCTCTGATCACAATTTTGCTACTAATGATTAGAAATTCAAGACAATTACGGATCAAGATTTCTAGTCTAGCATTAAATCACAACCAGATTATATTCAGTTGGCCACTCAAATACAATCAGCAAGCAATCATATGCATTAAATATGGGAGAATACAAGCAAACTTCAATTAGAGAATTGGATAACAATTCCTTACACAATCAACTTACAAAAACCATATCAGGGGCTTTGAAAATCACCCTCAACCAATTCAGATTTAGTTACACATGTTTAAGAACGTGGTAAATACAATACAACATGGAGACATTCCAGAAAATGAAAGGGAAGGGAAAAACTTAGCAAATTTTGATGTAATTCTCTTTGGATTGTAGTTCTTCCTCTTTCCAAGCTTCCTTTCTCCTTCAAGAACTCCAAGAGATGAAAGAATTCCAGAGCTGAAGCCTCCACCACGTTCTCCCCTCTTCAAGTATCAAAATAAAACCCTAAAATGTGTTTAAATACTCTGCTACAGTGAATTGCTACAGTGCCCCGTATTATACATGCTACAGTGACTTGTGGAATTATATTTCTATACATCTCACACTGTTTTGATTAGAACTTTTGGTACACTGAATGGATTTATAAACGTAAATTTCTCCAGAAAATAGACTTCGAGAGCTTTCCAACGGTATATAATATGTCATCGGGTTCATTGTATATCAATACAATTAAATCCGAGAAGATGGTTGACTAGCAGAGGTGAAAATGAAGGGTTTTACTCCATTTTTGTGCAAGTTGCTCCAAAACTCCTACAAACATCAAAACCACACAAAAACATAAAAATACCACGGAATATAGCAAAGAAACATGGACGAATTGATATAAAAGTAATACATAAATAGACACCTATCAATAAGAAAACTGGATGGAAAGCAAATCCCCGACTCATAGAAGGCGTTTCAGCCGTTACTGGACGTAAAACCAGAGGAAGATGTGAGCCACAATCACAACTACTTGTGTATTTGAATGTGTGTTGTTGTTGACGAATTTTATTTTTTTTTCTTGTTTCGTTTAATCTGATTATCAATGTTGTTTTTGTGTTGTTGTTGTTTGTTGATTTTGTTTGTTTTAATTTCAAGTTTTCTTTTTGACAAACCATATGACTACCCTATGGCATAAGTACACGTGGGAGACAAATGTGGAGGTTTTGTCAACCTCCGCCGAAAGTATATCTTTACTTTTCATGCTTCACGTGGGAGACAAGTGTGGCGGTTTTGTCAAACCCCGCCCAAAGTATATCTCTATTTTTCATATTTCACGTGGGAGACAAGTATGTAGGTTTTGTCAAACCTCGCCGAAAGCATATCTAATTTTTTCAAATCTTGGGGCGATAAATCTGCATCGAGCAACCCCCACCGAAATTATGTCCCCATGTGTCAAATTTAAGAGTTTTACGTGTGTATATATCCATTCTCCATATTTTCAAATGTCATTATTATAACCTGTCTTACACTTGAAAAGCATATTACCTAACGTGAATCATTGTCTTACACAAGGTTAGAGCACTTGTAGAAATGGAGAAAACACCAATTCGGCGACTCCAAAATATATGCGTATTTTGTGGATCGCAATTGGTAAAGATGGAGAGTTTACAACAGCAGCTCTTGATCTTGGTAGGACATTAGCTGCGAGGGGTATTCATTTGATTTATGGAGGGGGTAGTCCTGGGTTAATGAGGTGTGTGTCAACAGCTGCATCCCTCGGAGGGAGCAAAGTTCTCGGCATTATCCCTAAACCATTAGCTGTGCGAGATATTGTAGGCAACACAATGGGGGAAGAGTTACAGGTCTCTAGCATGCATGAGCGTATTGCACATATGGTCATTAAATCTGATGCATTTATAGCTTTTTTCGCTGGTTATGGTACATTAGAGGAGATATTTCAAATCATCTCTCGGGCACAGCTAAACATCCATCGAAAACCCATTGGTTTGTTAAATGTCAATAATTTTTTTGATGGTTTGTTGTCTTTTCTTGATCAAGCAGTAAAAAAAAATTTCATCTCACAGTCGGCGAGGCAAATCCTGGTTACAGCTTCAACTGCAGGGGAGTTAATTGACAAATTATAAGCATTCGTCTATTCGCCTGATCCAGCAATAGCTCGGATAGATTGGTTTGGAGAAGGCAATAAGAGGCGTAAACTGGATTTAATGCTCCATCTGTAATCTCTATCTGCTAGTTTGCCTTATTTTCATTTGCTTTCTCTTTGTTGTATTTATTTAAGTTTTTTTTTATGTCATTTCTTTTTGAGTTTTTCAGGTTGTTTCTTTCACCCCAGGTAATATTTTCTAATCTTGGCTTTTAGAGTGGTGGCTTAAAAAGTTTAATTCCTCTTGAAACGCATTCTGGATCTCTTCAATCCATAATGGCTGAATAAGGAGGCCAACTTCTAAACTTTTTAGACCCATTCTAACTGACTTGTTTTTGTTTGCTGGCTTGTTGGACTTTGTTATTTTATGAGTAAGTTTAGTTTTGTGTAATTTAGAGTTGTTGTCTGTTTTTCTCTATATCAGTTTCGATTCCGAAAAAAAAAAAAAACATTGTGAAAAAACCTGAGAATGGCAGAATATGGGGTTTCCTTAACTCTTGAAACGCATTCTCTCTAAATAAATCCGTAGTTTGTTTATTTTATATTGTTTGAAGTGTCTTGTTTCTTGTTTTGTTCTTCATAATAAAGGTATATAGGCTGGAAACCTTAAGTCTGCGGGCTACTGGTCCTAAGGATTGTTGAAATATACAATCTTGACTCAGGTGTAATAACGCCACGTACCTCTTTTCTTGCATTTTGTGGGTCAATGATAAGATAATGATTGAATTAAGAATAACTCTTGGAAAATGATAATGATGCATGGATCTGTGTGCTTGAAATGTTTATTGGTTTTCGCTTTGCTTTTGATTCCTTGCGCACCTTTGAGCACTGAGCTATTATCACTGAGTTATTTGTTCACTTAGAGAAAGTTTATGTAATTTAAATGTTTTTTCAGATTTCAATGAATTCTAGAACTTGTTTGATGGTCACTCGAGGCAAAATCCTAGACTGTGCAACATTGGGGAAATGATTTAGGCCATCTTTGGACCGTTTGAGCCTTAATAGCCAACCTTGACTGAAATTGATCCCTAGTTACCCCTTTGAGCCTCTATAAGCCTTTTTCTTTGTTAACTCACTAAAAGATTTCCTAACCTGAAATGAATTTGTTTCAAATAGTTTATCCCTTACCTATGAGCATATAGATCATTCACAATCAAATTCTGAGCTATATTCTGGTTTTGGGAAGTTAGAGGAGGTTGGGATGTGTCAAGAACAAGGCAAGTGAGTTCTATTGTGTTTGTAAAAAAAAAAAAAAAAGATAAAAGAAAAAAAAGTCAATCTGTACTTATCGTCTACGTACTTACACATTGAGGACAATGTGTTGTTTAAGTGTGGGGGAGGAAAAGTGTAATATAAAAAAAAGAAAAAAAGAAAAAAACAAGAGAACAAAAGAAGAAGAATAAGAGATCTATACCCTTAAGTGTTCTTAAAAAGAATGAAACAACAAAGTGTGGGGGTGTAGTTTTCTTTTATTTTCTGCAAAAAAAAAAAAGATTGAGTGTTCTAACTAAGTTTGGGGGAGTAACCTGGTGAATTGAAATGAAGTTGTGTTATATGGTTGAGCTCTACATAGTCTTGAATGATTTATGTGTTTGTGGGTGATTTGAGCCAAATTATTATCTTTTATCATACCTTCACCCAAGCCAAACGTTACAAGCTTAATAAAGCCCTACTTGATCCTTAGTGTTGTGCTTGTCTACATTAGTGGAGAGTGACTTGAAATGCAAGCCTATAGAGTTCATTTATACGCACATCTTCACTATTAAATATGATTCATTTTTATGCATAAACTCATCCGGGTTGCAAATTATTAGGTGAGAATGGCTCTACACACACGCACTGGAGGAATTGAAGTAGAGCGAAACTAATCTTTGTAATGAGATTCTTGATCAAGTGTATTATTTTGAAGTTTTCCTTGAGTTATAATTAAATACAATCTTTGAGGCCTATTTGCAAGCTAAAACATGTGTGTTTTAATTTTTTTCTTTGAATATGTTTCGATTTAGTTTTGTTTCATATCGTCGTAGTTGCTCGAGGACTAGTAAAGTTTAAGTGTGGGGGAATTTGATAGGTATCTATCTATGTATCATTTTCATATCAATTCATCTATGTTTCTTTGCTATAATCCTGGGTATTTTTATGTTTTTGTGTGGTTTTGATGTTTGTAGGAGTTTTGGAGGAACTTGCACCAAAGTGAAGTAAAACCCTTCATTTTCACCTCTGCTAGTCAACCATCTTCTCGGATTTAATGGTATTGATATACAATGAACCCGATGACATGTTGTATACCGTTGGAAAGCTCTCGAAGTCTATTTTCTAGAGAAATTTACGGTTCATAAATCCATTCAGTGTACCGAAAGTTATAATCAAAACAGTGTGAGAAGTGTAGAAATGTAATTCCACAAATAACTGTAGCATGTATAATACGGGACACTGTAGCAGGTTACTGTAGCAGAGTATTTAAACACATTTTAGGGTTTTATTTTGAATAACTTGAAGGGGGGAGAACGTGTTGGAGGCAGCATTTCTGGATTTCTCTCATCCCTTGGAGTTCTTGAAGAAGAAAGAAGGCTTGGAAAGAGGAAGAACTACAATCCTAAGGAGATTCATCTACAAAGGAGATTTTCAAAGGATTTGCTAAGTTTTTCTTTTCCTTTTCAATTCTAGAATTTCTCTGTATTGTATTTATGTTGTGTTTAAACATGTGTAACTGAATCTGAATTGGTTGAGGGTGATTTCAAAGCCCTTGATATGGTTTTTGTGAGTTGATTGTGCAAGACATTGTTATTCAATTCTCTAATTAAAGTTGCTTATATTCTCCTATAGTTAATGCTTATGATTGCTTGCTGATTGTATTTGGGTGGCCAACTGAATATAATCTGGTTGTTATCTTTTGCTAGATTAGAAATTTTGATCTGTAATTGTCTTGAATTTCTAATCATTAGTAGCAAAATTGTGATCAGAGATTGCAATTGGAGAATATAACCTAAGTTAAATAATCCGAGCTTGTGTGTTTATTGCTTAGATCAACCTATCTTTCTTATCGTAATGCATCCATTGAATTAAATTTAGAGAGCTTGTTCTAGGTTGTTTAATGGATAGAGATTAAATAAAGAGCCTGTTTTATTTAACAACAAAGTAAGGAAAGATTGGGATAACAGAGCTTATTGTTATCTACGGTTGATAATTTCAATGGTGTAATTGGATGACAATTCTATGAATTAATTCGTAAATCCATATCTTGTGACAGAGAATGATCCCTTAACCAATTTCTGTCATTGATTAATTCTCACTTCAATTAAGTTTGCATTGTGTTATTCTTTATTTGCATTAATATTTCATCTAGTTAATCAATCAACAAAACCCTATTTATTCTGTTTTCGCTTTCGAATAACAAATTTAATTAGAATCAATCCTCGTGGAAACGATATCTTACTCATCACTTTATTACTTGTGCGACTAGTATACTTGCTAGTTTTGAACGCATCACTAATCTTAATAAGAAGAACAAAGGCCTGAAAGCAACCTAGAGTGATGAATCAGAATCGAATTCAGAAGATCAAGATTGCATGAACAATTTTGTTGCATTTACGACATCTGCAGCTGATAAAGGGAAAGCTGTTATGTCTCACATAACAGAAAATTATAGAATCGTTGTTGATCATTCTAATGAAGAAGATAGACCAGAATACTATGAAGAGTTACAAGAAATATACAATGCACTCTATAGTGAATGACTGAGTCAAAAAGAAGAAATCAAAACCTTATAAAAGAAAATTGAGGTGCTGGAATGTAAAAAATCATATGCTGAAAACCATATAACAAAACTGGAGACTGTTTTGACAGATAAAACAGCACATATTGAGAAAATTACAACAAAACTGGTTGAAAGCAAAAGGTGTATTGATCAACTCAAAATTGGGGTAGCCAAACTTGATCAGGTCTTAAGCCTTGAAAGAGACAACTCCAATCCATGTTTGTTACATCTTCATCAACAACTGTTTTTGTTAAAGCTTCAACATTAGGTAAGAATTCTGAATTTAACTCTTTAAAGTCAAGTCCTAATTTCAAGAGCAATGAGAAATTTGTTTCTCCTCTGAGTTCTTTCAAATCCAGTCCTGAAAAGGTAAGAAAATTCATTCCAATTTGTTATTTTTGTGGTAAAAAGAGATATATTAGACCTAGATGCTTTAAGTTGTTGAATCTTTTGCATAAAAGATCAAAAAGTTCAAACTATTACCAAAATCACAACTGCAGTGGGTTAAGAAAGACAAGACAGTATGCCATGTTGCTCTTACTACTCTTGAACAAACTTTTAACGGTTTGTGGTATTTTGAAAATGGTTATTCCAAGCACTGGAAACAAACAGTTTTTAACAGATTTTAAAGCATGCAGGGATGGTAATGTCACCTATGGAGATGGAGCAAAGAGTAAGATCATTGGCAAAGGCATTTTGAATGTCAAAGGCCTACCCAATTTTCAAAATGTATTGCTGGTTGAAAGTTTGAAAGCTAATCTTATTAGTATTGTCAGATTTGTGATGACAAGTATATTGTTAATTTCACACAAAACAAATGCATGGTCTTAGATAATTTTGGTAAATGCATTCTAGAAGGTAATAGATCTTCGGATAATTGTTATTTGATAAAAATTGCATTTCAAGCTAGGATTTTAGATTTAGAATTGTGGCATCAAAAATTATGACACTTAAATTACAAAGACTTGGTTAAATTAACTAAGTTAGGTGCTGTAAAAGGAGTTCCTAAACTCGATAACGAAGTTAATGAAATTTGATGACCATGTCAAATGGAAAAACAAAGTAGAAGTTCACACAAATCAAATTCACATCTTAGCACATCCAAAATACTCGATTTGCTTCACATGGATCTTATGGATCCTATGCAAATTGAAAACATTACAGGTAAGAGATACGTATTTGTATGTGGATGATTTTTCTACATATACTTGGGTTAATTTCATTAAAGAAAAATCTGAAACTTTTAAGGCTTTCAGAAATCTTTGTGTTAAACTTGAAAATGAGCAAAATAGGAACATTAAGAGGATTGTAAGGATAAGAAGTGATCATGGCAAAGAGTTTGAAAATGTTAGCTATGCTGACTTTTGCAAATATCATGGAATTGATCATGAATTTTTAGCTCCAAAAACCCTGAACAGAATGGCATTGTGGAAAGGAAGAATAGAACTCTTCAAGAGATGGCTAGAGTGATACTCAATAGCAAAAAGTTGACCAAGAGGCTATTGGCTGAAGCAATAAGCACTACTTGTTATATTTCAAATAGAGTTTTTCTTAGACCTGGCACTAACCAAACACCTTATGAAATTTTGAAAGGTAGAAAACCAAATTTGAAATATTTTCATGTTTTTGGATGCAGGTGTTACATCTTAAATGACAGAGAGCAGTTAGGAAAATTGGATCTAAGGAGTGATGAAGGAGTCTTTGTGGGATATGCACAAAACAGCAAAGCATTTCGAGTTTACAATCTGATAACTGAGGTAGTCATGGAATCTGCAAACGTAGTATTTGACGATCTAAAAGATTATGCAAAGTACTCACAAGAGGAAAACATAACCAGCTTCACAGAAGATACAGAGAAATCAGATTCTGATAGCAGCAAAAAGGAAGATTCTATTATGAAAGAGGAAACAGCTGCTGTTACACCTGACGTAACAGTAACATCTGATAACTCAGATTTGAACAAAAATTCAATTAGGAATGAAGATGAAAGAAAGATCCACCCACATGGATTCAGAAGGCACATCCAACAAGTTCTATCATTGGAACACCAGATGGCATGATGAAAACTTGAAGCAAGGTAAGAAATCAGGTAAGATTTGCATGTTATGTTTCTTTAGTTGAACCAAAAAATGTGAAAGAAGCCTTAAAAGAAGATGTGTGGATTCAAGCCATGCAAGATGAAGTTAATCAGTTTAAAAGAAATGAGGTATGGGAATTAGTTCCTAGGCCAGAAAATGCAAATGTCATTGGAACTAAATGGATATTCAAAAATAAAACTGATGAAAGTGGACAAGTAGTAAGAAATAAGGCTAGGCTAGTTGCACGTGGTTACACACAAGTAGAAGGCATAAACTTTGATGAAACCTTTGCACCAGTAGCTAGACTTAAGTCAATCAGATTACTACTTGTAATTGCTTGTTTGCTTGATTTTAAATTGTACCAAATGGATGTTAAAATAATATTTTTAAATGGCTATCTTAATGAAGAAGTTTTTGTTGAACAGCCTAAGGGTTTTGAAGATCCTAAACATCCTGATTTTGAGTACAAATTGCACAAAGCTTTGTATTGTTTGAAACCAGCTCCTAGAGCCTGATATGAAAAGGTTGACAAACTTTTTGATCAACAGAGGTTATAAAAGAGGCAGCAATGATAAGACTTTGCTTATCAAACATGCATCTAATTATTTTATTGTTGCTCAAATATATGTGGATGAGATTGTATTTGGATCAACTAACAAAAGCAAAACTAATGAGTTTGTTAAGTTGATGCAAGAAGAGTTTGAGATGAGCATGGTAGGAGAATTAAATTTCTTTCTTAGATTACAAGCTAAGCAAATGAATGATAGGATATTCATATCTCAATCAAAATATGATAAAAATCTAGTAAAGATATTTGGGCTTGAGAATTCAAAACCAATGAAAACTCTTATCAGTACTAATCTGAAACTTTCAAAAGATAATGCAGAAAAAGATGTTGATGCAAGTTTGTACACAAGCATTATTAACAGTCTGTTATACCTCACAGCAAGTAGAACATACTTGTGTTTTAGTGTAGGATTGTGTGCAAGATTTCAAGCAAATCCCAAAGAATCACATCTGGCAGCAGCTAAGAGAATCATCAGGTACGTTCATGGAACACATGATTATGGAATATGGTTTTCTAAAAATACAAATGATTATCTTTCAGGGTTTAGTGATGCTGATTGGGCAGGAAATGCAGATGATAGAAAAAGCACATCAGGAGGGTGTTTTTATCTTGGTACTAACTTAGTTTGTTGGCGCAGCAAAAAACAGAATTCTATTTCTTTATCTACTGCTGAAGTCGAATACATAGAAGCAGGGAGTTGTTGCACACAATTACTGTGGATGAAGCAAATGTTGAGTGACTATGGTATTGAACAAAAGCCTATAATTGTGTTTTGTGATAATACTAGTGCTATAAATATTTCCAAAAATCCTGTCCAGCACTCTAGAACAAAACACATTAACATAAGATACCACTTTATAAGGGAACTAGTAAAGTCTAAGGTGATACACATTGAACACATCTCCACTGATAGACAATTGGCTGACTTGTTCACTAAGGCATTGGATATAACAAGATTTGAAAATCTAAGAAAAGCCTTCGGTATCTGTCAGTTTTCTGAATAAACACTGCTTACTGTAATGTTATTTGTATCTGTATATCATAAATTTTCTTCTAATTAAGTATGTGTGAGCTGTGATATAAAAATTATATGAATAATAAAATACTGGTTTAAAAATAAAAAATACAGAGAGGGCTACCAGTATATGATGTGTGAAAGTCATCTATTGAGAGTAATTTCATTGTATCTAGGAAATATGGTGAGGTCACCCACTCAAATGGAAAAGGGTTACCCCTATATATGTGTGAAAGCTACTGTATTTATTTATAAAATTCACATTGAGATTAACTTTTGTGTGTGTAAGAAGCATGCTCAAGTTGATCACTCAATTGGATTAAGTGATAAATTAAAAAATAAATAAAATAGCTCTGAAATATGCTTTCTTAGAATGATTCATATGATGTCCAGATATTGTTATTATGTTATTGTTAACTGTTTTCTGTTACGTTTTTCATAACATACAATATTCTTTGTGCTTGTCCGAAAATTGATTTTCTTATGCATCCATGTGTCAAAAATGCCATGTCAACATTATTGAATGGAGGGGAAGAAGCTTCAGTGGCGGAAATTCTAATTCTATTAGAATTTCTTAATCTGATGGGAATCAAATTTTGAATTTTTATTTATTAATGTCAATTATGAAACGGTTTTTGGAAAGGAAATTAACATTAATTTTTTGTTAAAAACAAAATTTTTTAAATCAGCCTAGTATATTACGAAATTGCTTAGGGCTTCTCCTGTTCATTCCATAACCATTCAACAGTTTCTCCACTGTCTCTCTTCTTGATTCTCTTCTTGTTCTAAGAACTTTGTGCAGATTACAAACCCTAACAATGGTGACGAACATAGAATCCTCAAAATCCACCAGTTCTTCATCTTTTCACAGCTACTCCAGTTATAACGGAGCAATAGTGTACCGTCATCTCCAACGCAACAAGCACATGCAGAGATCGCTGTTGATCCTGCCATGAGTGAGGATGAGCAAGTTCTAGTGAAAAAGATGAAAGACAAAGTAAAAGCAAAGTTCAACAAGTTCCTTACAGAAGCCATCAAACAGAAGTTTGTGAAATACACCTGAAAGAGGAAACTACAGATGGAAAGACCGGTAAAGCTAACAGACTTTAACAGCTATGGTTTAAGTGATCTTCTTGAGTCTATCTACTAGACTCGAACGGTAAAAAATTTCCTACCCCCTATGAAGCCTTTAATTCACAAATTCTATGCAAATATCACTACTGCCATTGATGATCCAAAAAGCTTTCATTATCACAAGGTTTATTGTAGAGGAAAGTTCGTTAAATTCTCTCCAAATGTCATTAACACATTCCTTAACATTCCCATAGGCAGTTTGCATGCTTTAGATGAGGAATTTAACATGGCTGAAGTGATTAAGGAACTAACGGGTAGAACAGACATTGAATAGAAATCGAGAGATAGTATAGATCAGCAGTACCTTAGGAAGAAGTATAGAGTGATGCATAAGATTGCACAATTCAATTGGCTTCTCTCTTCCCATCAAAATCAAGTTCGGGAAGACAGAGTAAAATTTTTGCACTGCTTAGGCACCAATCAACCAATAAATTTTGGTTTGCTAGCCTATAGGATGATAGTTCAGATAGGTCCATATCATTCTGACTATCACTTGCTCGTGTTTCCTTGCTTGATTCAAGGCATTTTAGCACAGAATAGTATTCCTATTAGTCCTAAGGAACATATTGAAATTCTGTCAAAATCGATTACAAAGGGCTTTCTGCTTCGATTGCATGATAAGACTGACTTGTCTGTACCTGAACCAAAGCCAACAAGAGTCAGGAAAAATCAAATGAAATATGTTGAAGAACAACTTGTTTTGATCAACTCTGCTTTGACTAAGATTGTGCAGAATTTGAAAATTATCAAATAAAAACAGCATGTTTTAGAGGCAAAATTTACAGGTCAATATGGTACAGCAGAAGATCCACAGCCAATGGAGACTGAACATGTGGATCCTGCGAAGTCAGCTGAGCATACACCAGTTCCTGATGCTACATTACTTGCTGAAACTGAACAAATGGTTGAAACAGGACAAGCTGCACAACCTGCTGTTGAGCAAGACATAACAGTAGAACAGAAGCAGAAGAAAAAGCACATCAAGTCAACTTCTAAGGGAAGAAAATTAAAGAGAAAGAGGAAAGATGAAATGGTGAAGCAACCCTCTGGCAAACAGAAAAAGAGAATTGGTTCAGCAGCTCCAACATTGTGGGATGAATCACTGTCAGATGAACCAACACAAGTTGAATCCGAGACAAAACTGACTTCACCACATGTTGACAATGAACCTCCTGTTTCTCCAATTCCAGAAGCAGAGCATCATGATTTACCACCACCTGAAGCTAACCTCATCACCTGCTGCACAACCTGAGGTAAAACACATTCAGACACCTCCTCCTGTTGACGAAACAACTGCACCAGCCACATCTCCACCTCCTCCTCTTGAAGAAGAATCACTGATTCCTACTCAACAACCTCCTATTGAGTTGCCCACAATAGAAACCAGTACAGAGAGACTTGACAAGGCGATTCGCAGAGTTGTAGCTGAAGTTACTGCTACTTCCTTTGAGACAACAGATGCACAGCTTGCTCCTGAGGCTTCTGAGCAGCCAACTCCTACCATAACCAGGAAGAGAAATAAAGAGAAGGCTGGCAGATTCAAGAAGCGTCCTGGCAGTTCTTCTTCCCCACCAGTTCGCAAGCCTCTAAGACTTCGTTAAGTGCTTTTGGCACTTGTGCTGAAATCAAGGGGGAGAAGAAGTTGATATGTTGTGTTGTTCTGATATAACTAATTTTTGTTAACTCTGTTTATACTTTGTTTGTTTGATGTTTTTGTTACTGCTTCCTCTCAAGGGATGTACGTAAGGAGTAAGGGAAGGAGTAAAGGGGAGTAAGAAGAACTTCTTCTGATGCTTACTTCTTATGCTTTGTATGCTTGCTCTGATCATGATCCATTCGAACTATTCTGATGTTTTGTGTGTTTGTGTTTGCATGATCTTATTTCATTGTTGATCTGATTGCATTATTTTTTGACAAGTTTGTTAAACTTCATTTGGGTTGCAGGATATACATATTCTAACAATGTTCTATTATGAGAATTGTAACAGCACACTGGTTAATTCTTTACACATGATATTTTCTGTTTACTATTTCATGATAGCTTATTGTTGTGATTGACTTATCATGTGTGATTTTCTTTGATCAGAGACAGTTTGGTGTTTTCATCACAAGTTGCCAAAAAGGGGGAGATTGTTGGTGTCAACGTGCATGTGCCATGCACATGATGAATTTTGTCCAACTTGTGATAAAACAATAATATTATTTTGATTCCTAGTTTACTGTTTCTAGAATTATGATATAAGAAGTATTTGATTTATAATAAATATCTCCTTAGATTAGGATATAGTATCTTGTATCCTAATTAGAATAGGAGAATATTTATTTGTCCTAATTCCTTTAGGAGTTTAATTATATTCCTTCCTATTTTATTTCTTATAATCCTAATCTGATTTTGATTTAAATTTTTACAGGATTTCTAAGAGATTTCGTCCAGGCCTCTCACTATATATACCATGTTATATTTTCGTAACTGGTTAATTGATTAGTCGGCAAGTTGGCTGATTAATTGGTTGATTTGTGAAAGTCCATGTCTCAGCATTCTTACAATTAAAGAGAAGAGCTTCAAACGCAAATAGGAATGTCTTTATTGATTTGATTCTTTGAGTCTTTGATTCATGTATGAGAGGTAAAAATCATATATGAGTTGTTGATTAGGTCTGTGTGAGTTAGTAGACACTTGAGATAACTTGCGGGTTAAGTGTTTATGTAATTCAATGTCAGACGTTGTTTGTTATGTATAACTTAACAGTGTGTTGTTAAGTTATATGCGACAGAGTGAGTAGTGTCACTAGAGTTTAAGATCTTGACGGGATTTTGTTTTACAAAGATTAGGTCAGTGTGTGAGGGTGAGTCAGCACTGTAAAACGTCCTAAAGTTTGTATAAACAAGAACTTAGTGAATTGCAGCTCTATAGCTGTCCGTGGATGTAGGTTTTATAACCGAACCACGTAAAAATCCTCATGTGCCGATTTATTTTATAGTTTACTGTTATATTTCTTATAACTGCATACTTCCAGAACTTTCAAGTACTTCTAATGGTGTTAATGTTAGTTTTCGTTAAAATATATGAATTAATTTTTTTATTATTTTTGTAAATCTCTAGTCTAAGTTAGTTAACCAAAACCTAAGATGTCAATAAATATTTTTTATCAAATAATACCGTCTGGCGCATCGGTTTATTTCATATCCAATGGTTTTTTGTTAATTAGACTAAACTTTTACAAACTCCGATTCTCTCAAACAGACCTTTGAATACCAATTTGATTTGATTGGTATATATTATTTTTGAAATCATAGACAAATTAGTCTTGAATCTTTTCTCTTGTTTTTTTTTTTAATTCATATATTAGGAAGGACACAGTCAATCATATTTTATTTTGTGAAAAAATATTCTATCGCTCGTCTTCCTTTGGGGTCCACCTGTACTTTTGCTTATTGAAAAATTGTTGTCGTAAAAATCTAGTATTTTGTTCGTAACATCTAAACCCGCCTGGTTTCACGCTTCCTTTCAATTTGTTAAGGTTGATCAAGAGCTATATCAAAACTGTAAAAGAAAAAAAAAATTATCATCTCCAAAACTAATGGAGATAAATTGGAATAATAATGAATAAGAGAGAAATAGGAGTTTATTTACATGATGAAAATATCCTAAATGAGTTTTTTTTTCTAAATATTACTTTATCAGTGAGCATCAGCTTTAGAAAAAAAAAGTTGCATTAAAATATAACATGAAATAAGTAAAAACTCACTCACACACTAAAAGGATAATTTGGGAATCAACTGGGTTGCAATTACAAAAAATTAAAAATTAAAAATTTTTTATTGGTGAATTTAGTAGTGGGGGTTGAAGAGTTAGAAAATAATAATATTATATTTACAACACATTTACAATAAATTCTTCTTATCACCTGAGTTGGTCAAATCATACTGGAGATTTAGTTACCCTTTAATTTTAGTTTTTTTCTTCTTTCAATGAATTTTTGATAACTCTTATAAGAAGTGTTGGTTATAAATGAATTGTAAACGTAGTATTGTTGTTATAAAACGATTTGAATAGAGCAACTTAGGGATGGCAAAATCCGGGTGCGGGTGCGGGTTTTGCGTTTCCGCACCCGCACCCGGATTTTGTACCTTATCCCCGGTCCTCGGAAAAACCCGGATTTTTCCGGGTTTTTCCGGGTGCGGGTATTTGCGGGTTTTGAGATTACCGCACCCGCACCCGCACCGCACCCGAAAAAAAACCCGGATTTCCCCGGATTTTTTTTCTATTTTTGTCTTCACCCGGAAAAACCCGGATTTCCCCGGATTTCCCCGGATTTTTTCCTATTTTTTTCTTAATTTTTTAAAGAATTATGCGGGTGCGGTGCGGGTGCGGGGTTTATTGGCAATACCGCACCCGCACCGCACCCGGATTTTTTTTTCTTACGATTCCCCCGCACCCGGATTTCATACCCGGATAATCCGGGTTTTCTTCACCCGGATTTTCCGGGGAAAATCCGGGTACCCGGATTACCCGGGTTTTTTTGCCATCTCTAGAGCAACTCCTAAAATTATCCCTATTTGTTTACCCCTTTTTTTATATTTTTTCTGTTTTCATTCTCAAACAAAGATCTCATAGAATGTTTAGTATTTATTCGATTAGGCATTTTCATTGAATAATTTCTCTCTAAAGACAAAAACAACTTTTTCTTATTTTCAAACTACATTGTACTTATATAATTTATCTTTTCTTACTTTTTTATCTCAAAATAATTGTATTATTTTAATATAAATTTATATTAATAATTAAATATTATATTTTAATTATTTTATAATATTTGAAAATAAAAAAATATATTTTTATTTTTTATCCTATAGTTCCTTTAAAATGAAAAAATAAAACATACATAATCAAATATATTTTTATACGATTCAATTTTTTTGTAAAACATGTCAACATTTTTAAATATACCTCTTATTCTCATATTAAAATAGAAATTTTTAACAAAAACACAAAATACATAATTAAACGGGTCAAGACTTTTATGTACATCAGTATTGGGACCGCCTACAATACACCTGCTGTACCATACAGCAGGTGTTATTTTTTGTAATTTTGTAGCAAAAGTTGTAATTACAACTTTTGCTACAAAGCAAAAGAAGTAAACGTCCACCTGTTGTACGGTACAACAGGTGGACCGTAGCTTCACCCCCTAACTTGATGATGTCTGGCGAATACAGCCCCTTTAACCATCTCGGTTTCTGAGAGCAATGGAACAACAGAGCGGAAAGCGAGAAGAAACTCTTATACATTGCATGAGAGGCGCGAAAGCGTCCATTTGTGATTAACCATAACCAAGAGAAGAGGAGAAAAGATTTGTTCAAATACATAGAACCAGGTACAATTAATAAGGAATTTCCCAAGGGACATTGCATCTGAAATTCAAGAAACAAGCCATTCAGCAACTGTGCTTTACTCGATTATCCTATATAATTCAAACAAGAAAGCAACATTGACTTGATTGTTGATGGATAGTTTGTGTAGATGTACAAAATCCAAAGCAAATATTCAAAAAAAAATATTACACATGTAGTCAACTCTATATAATGTAACATTACAAAACTAAACCCATGCTATGTCCAAGAAAAGCTTGAACGGCCTTCAACAAAACCAACATAGGTAGGCAAGCAGAGAATACTTATTCGTGTGAGACAACTCTCTTTAAGGATCTTTGACAAAATAGCCTTAAAATTTTGAAAAAAACGGAAGCTTCCTCAAATATCGAATAAGTGAATTTATAATAATTAGATAATGTTATAATAATTTATTTAATAAAATTATGTCATATTAGATTGTCTACAATCAATTTAATTTTTAATTTGATTGTATGTCTGTTATTATTCATTGTACTATAGGGCAAATAAGTTAAATGACTAATGCATGATGCAAGATGTGATGTTAATGAAATATAGATAATTTTTTGGAACCTAGCACATAAAAGTATCGACTGATAATCAAATATTGATTAATTCCTTGGATGAACGCAAGAGCAGGTGAAAGCTGCAAATGCAATGTACATGAAAGTGAAAAAGAGAGGACAGAATTGATGAATTGAGGAGGGAGTCAAAACAAGAAGAATGAAGAGATCTCCTTTGTCCTCATTAATAATCTGAATGCGGAATTCCATTCTGCAGAACGTTAACAGCAAAAGTGTTTTAAGGCAGCATTTTTTAGTGAAGTTATTAAAGATTTGCATTAATTAGTTCTTAAGTTGCAGAGAAGATTGGTGGTTGATTTTTTTCTTCATTCAAAATAGGTTTGCTTGCATGATGTTGCCAGCTTAACCACTTTTGATTCAAAAACCACTGTTCATTGAACATGTTATCACATCCTTTTTTGTAATTTCCTATGATACAAATCTGAATCAATGAAACCCTCTCACGAAATTACCCTTAATCTATCATTATCAAAATTATGGCTTAGATTTCATTAAGCTCTTTCAGCCGCAATTGCGTTTTATAATGACAACAGCAACAACCAAACAACATTGGAACAGACGATTTCTACATTCATATATTTTGACCAAACTGTCGATTGGTTAAATCAATAAACATGATTTTCAGAAAATAAAAGGAAAAAAAAAATAAAAGAAGAAGATAGAAGATATTGAGAAAGGCAACAGCTGGAAACAAGATATCATTTTGCAAAAGAGTCACTGTGCACTGAATGAAATAATTAAATATTGAAAGTAAGCACAACTTATGGGCAGTATTTTTTTTTTCTTCCTTTTTGTATGTTACATCTCTTTCAAAATTATCAATCCAACCATTTTACTTTTTATCAACACCACTTTCAAGTTTCAACAGGTGAACCCAATTATAAACTCACTTTCACTCCAATCAAACTGCCACGTGTTCCCTATACTCTGAACATATCACCCAACATTTGCTCTTCCCTTCATAGACGCAACGACAAAAAGGAAAGGAAAGGATATATTAGTCAATTCAACTCTACTTAAATCTTTGGATTTAGTGATTAATTGCATTGGAACATTGGCGTAATACAACGGTAAACAAAATCCTATCATCAAAATTCATTAAACATTCAAAACCCAAAACCCGAAACCAACACTGTCTCCCAAAAAAGTTAACCATAATTAATCACCCTTAATTAATCTTTAATCTCAGATTAATTCAACTCAACTCAACTCAAGCCAGAATATTTCTCAATCGTCATTCACCGCTGAAAATATCAATCTCTATTAAGTTATTCTCTTCCTCACCATGAAAATTGCCCACACCGAAGTCCAAATCCAATTCTCTCTTGTTGTTGTCGCTATGAACTCCATCAAGAGCTATCTCTATCAACCCTTCTCTATCTTCTTCATCTTCCCATTTAAAGCTCGCACTTTCAGGCGAACCCCAGTTGCCAATCGCCAGAAAATCATCTTCTACTGAGCTATCAGAATCCGACGGGTAACAGAGAGACAGAGATGGGTACCTGTCAATCATTAACGCCGACCGATCCTCCTGGTTGTTGTTGTTCGGATCTTTGTTCTCTTCTTGTTCTTGCTCTTCTTCTTCACCTTCACACGCTTCGTAAATGACTTCCAAGGGAGCCCTCACGTTCCACTCCACGAACGCGTCTTCGAATGACGGGTCAGGTTTGAATGAGCTGGTTTCTGTGCATGTCACCCATTCGTGATCTTGATGATCATGTAATTTAGATATCTGATGATCAGCTTCAGTTGTAGTTGTAGTAGTATAAGTGCAGTTGGGTTGCTTGTTGGTTTTCTCTTTCTGCGTTGCACCGAACCGGAGGAGCGTCAGCAGGAGAATTATAGTGATGAAGAGAACCGGAGAGAAAATGAATTTGAAGGTAAAATGATGAGGAGAGTAAAGAACAATTAGAATGTACAAAGTGACGAGGGTTGAAAAGAGAGAATGATGATAATATTCATCATCATCATCATCATCATCTGCATGGGAAAATGATTTTGCTTTCATGGGATTAGTACAATTGAATTCCCGTGAATTTTCATTTTCCTCTTGGCGTTCATTTTCGTTTTCCTCCATGATGTATGATGAGAAGATTAATAAAAAAGACGATAAATTGTTTGAAGAGAGAGTTTGAGTTTGTGTTTGTGTTTGTGAACAGAAAGTTAAAGTCATTTGATGGAGTCAAGAAAGTGGAGGAACAAAATGAGCGATGGTTAGACTTTTAAAGTGGAAAAGAAAGGAAGAGAAGAGAGAGATTTTGGTTTTTTGATATAAGAGGTTTATAGGCTTTTTATGACTTTTTCGTTTTTGGAATGCGTAAGAGCAAGGCCATTTGGAGAATAATAATCTCTTATATGAATCACCCAAGTCACTTCCTACTTCCTAGTAACTCAGAAAATTATTTATCATTTTGAAAAACAATAAAACTATACTTTTCTTCGGCAATTATCGTAAATTTCATTATAAATGATATATTGATAAATGAAGGGATATTTTAATTAGGACAATAATTGGAGAAGTATATTATTATTTATCCGATAATGATTTACTATGCTAGATTGCATAGATTTAGTTATTGAGGTTGAGTTTACGTGTAATATTATATTTCATAATTAAAACGCTTAACTGTGTTAATAATGAGGCTTTTGCTTCCAGATATAGGGGCTGCCCTGCCCTTAATAATAAATATATAGTGAGTTAGTGACGACCCTACAGAGAAAAAAAAAGGTTATATGATTTATATATATTTTGCTTAATCATTGAGTGGAAAGTGCATGAAATTTATGGATTAATTACTATATCTATTACATTGTATTTGTTTCCCCTTTTCTCTTAACTTTGCAAAAATGCATGTGGATCAAGAAGCATCTCATCCACAAGTAATGAACTCCTTTTGTGTACTTCAAAAATATCTTGAAAAATTTTGGAAATCTCAAAATACTATTCGAGATCATCGGTTTTAATATTTTGGGTAGAAAAGGCCTGTTTGATTTTGACAAAATATGTGTGTGTGTGTGTGGGAGCCTGTGATATATTGATAATGCAGATTATGCTTCTATTATCTTCAACGAGAATGAGTTGAAGAAATTATTTGTGCTAGACAATGACATTTATATGAGACAGCTTATCAGTAGCAAATTAAATCTGCATCAGTTCTAGTGTTAATTGATTAAAGCTGGATTGACAATAACCACTGACACCAATCATGAAATAACTTCTTCTCTAAGATTTGTGGAATTTACAAGATTATACATCTCCTAATTGCTCTTAATTAATATCTCTTCTCTTATCCTCTTATAAGGTGACATTCCAAGGGCTCTGAACTAACTAATTAAGAAGACATTAAAGAAATAATGGAGATGGGGATCAAATTCGATTCTGATAAAAAATCTGTATCTGTGGATAATTATGATATGTTGCAGGACTCAGCAAGTTAATCATTTTAACTACTAGTTTTTCTGTGCAATCAAAACTAGGCTGATCCCTCTGTCAGCGTTGCCATTCTCACTAAGAGATGGTTTCTGAGTGGGCTTGACCTGCGCCATTTGTGCTTTTGATATAAGGCTTACAGTGATATGACTAAAGCAAAACGACAAATCGGAGCAGTATAGATGATGGAAAATTTTCATGTTCAAATAATAGAATGGTCATGGGTTGCTGCATATTGGTTCTTTGGTCGCTTTCTTCTTTGCCACCGGAATTATTTCTTCCTTTTTTTTTTTTTTTCTTTTCACTTTTGTCACAAAATGAGGTATCGATCTTTTTTTCCTTTGACAGTGATGTTGTCTTGATATTTTGGGTTCCATTTCTTTCTTTCGCTTTTTCTCTTTCCCTTTTCTTTACCTTCTCTTTGGCAGCATCAGTCCCACCGTCCTCTCATGTCGTTGAGAGGCGCTATTCAAATTAAGACAATTGCCATTTTACTTTGAAAACTTATAATTCGTGATATTATTCATTAAGTAAAAAAGAATGCAGTATTATTGTCTTTAGATCTGCCAGATTGTTGGAATCTTCAAACAAAGTGATCAGAAGAACTATCCAGAGAATGGCTTTATGGACAGCTTATTCATTTGGCAATAAAGTCTCTGTTTTACGTTCTCACATTCGTTAGAAAGGAGGAATATTAATTTGAGTAGTAAGTTATCAACTTGGTTAATAAATGAAGAGAGATAATAGATTGTGGTTAAGGAGACACTTGAGGGTCCATTGGCCATCCAGATCTTGTTATCACAAGCTTTTCAGTAAACTTCACTGTGAATATGACTGACATGTGGAATGGGCAAATTTTTATTTGAAGGGTCATATGATGATTAAAGAATGATGAAAACAATTATAATTTGTATAATCATCAATTTGAAAAGATCTATGGAATACCAATATGTATCAGCTATTTCTCCCTTAATACGAGAGTAAGAAGCATTAAGCTCTTAACACAAGCACAGCATCAGAAATATTTTAAGAAATTAAAACACCACTTTAAATAGTTTATTAAAAACATTTTAACACAGAGAATGGTTTGGCCAATAATTAATGAGAGA
>SNVD02007748.1:0-29894 GCA_013180625.2 Boswellia sacra
GCCGCGTGGGTTCCATACCAGTCCAGTAGTGTGGACTTGCCGTATGAAGGTGTGCAGATCTTTCAGAAACTGCAACCAAGACTGGGCCCACTCGACATGTAGCTTATCTTTGTCCTTGTAGGCAACTAAAACTTTGTTGGTGTAGAACTGGGCCGCGTCTGTCATCTCCTTGACGTATGGTGCTGGGGTTGGAGCGACACTGACCCACCCGAGAGCTGGTGTAGATTCGCTGATTGCAGCCAAATGGTTGAATAGATTATGTGCGCGATGTTTCTGTTTGAACTCCTCTACTTTTTGTATCAATGCACCTGTCGGCTTGAGTAAGTTACTGAAATCCTCTTGAGACGGTTTCTTGACTTTGGACGCAAGTTCGACGATCTGCCAATGGGACTGAACTGCATTCTGGACGAGTTGAGCGATCTCCTGGACAACATCGCCAATTTGTTGGCTCTTCGACAGGAAAACATTAAAGCTATCTTTGACCGAATCCATTTTGGTTTAGTGTTCTTGCTCTAGTCAATGCACAATAGATGTCTGGCTCGGAGAAAAGTTGGAAGGTCATTACCGCGGCCCCAACGAGCTATTGAAAAGATGCCAAATTTGCGAGCGTCAACACAAGCCAGCGGCCGCGAATCCGTGGCAAAGTCACAAGAAGTTAGCCTAGTTGTTCGCTGGAAGGCCTTCTCTCATCGCCGCGCTGGCGCATCGATGGGAGAACAGGCAGATTGTCATCTGCCGTCACACCTTCTCTGCATTCGTGGACAAAACTTCAAGTCTACTGAATCTCGCCTTCCACTCTGTAAGATCCGATCGACAGCTCACAAGAGTTCTGCACCCGAAGTCTCTCTCATTAACTCTACTGTTTACACGTTGTCGCGGTCTCCGGGGCCGCTGATGATCTCATAGCGTCTCGGCTCTCCATCCGCCCCACGACGAATGGATCAGCATGCACCCAACTTTGGTTTGAGCGGTGCTCTAGCCAAAGATACCAACACATTCAAGGGTCAGGTGATCAAATATAACGAGCCCCCGGAGGCGCAAAAGCCCAACCAGCGATGGTTTCTCTATCCATTCAAAGATGAGAAAAGTCTTGACCCGATACCCATATATCGACAATCGGCATACCTCTTGGGCCGAGATCGAACAGTTGCTGATATACCTATCGACCACCCTTCTTGTTCGAAGCAACATGCCGTGATACAATTTAGAAAGACCAAAGGAAAAGTAAACCCTTATGTGATTGACTTGGAATCAGCCAACAAATCTAAACTCAACAATGAGCCTATAGAACCGCGTCGATACTACGAACTATTCGAAAAAGATATTCTGACTTTTGGATTCAGCACTAGAGAATACGTTATCATGCACGAGAACTGTGCCTTAGAGGAGAAGTTGACTGAATAACTATCGAACATTGATCCAACCCACTAACTAACTAGGTACCAATATCAGAATTTTTGTCCCTATCATTCTGGACTCTCATAGATCCAGAATCAATATGACACAATAACTCGATTGGATAGTATCGAATCTTATAATCAGGCAATTTGCACCAGAACCTTGTCACTTTGTTTCTGCTTTACGCAGAGACGAATCAGAGAAGAATCGGCGCCGGATATACAAACTTGAGCAGTGTGGATCATGACAGTCTTAAAGTTGACAATATTGACTCTTGGTCTATGTCCAATAAACGCAGTTTCTCATGAGCAGTTTCGTCTATATCTGAGGATTTAAACTAACGCGCTAGTATCTCTAGTGTGTTAGAGGGGGAATAAAAACTTAGCGCAGCGCAACCAACCGCGCGGCGAGGGGGGCGCTAAAAGCGAGCAAATACCTGTCATCCTTTCTATTTATATTGATAGAACGCTAGCGTCAGCCAACTATTCCAACATATTTATTTAATATCTATCTATTCCCATCTCAATAGAAGCAAATTAAACTTTACCTCCCAGGAAAATATCACTTCCTCCTTTCCGGTCATGGCTATCTTACCGCAACATGAGCTTAAGGCTGCCATTGCTCAAGCTCACAGTACTCCTCCAGCCAACAATTCCCTTTTTTGATTGTGCAATAACTCTGCCAATGGGCTAGTCATCCACAATACGGATGCGTTTTTCTTTGCATAGATTGCTCCGCAGTACATAGATCCATGGTGTGCACATATCGTTCATCAGTCCATAACTCTGGATACAAATTGGACAGCGGCTCAGCTCAAAGCTATGCAGTTAGGAGGTAATGCTAATGCCACCGCCTTCTTCAAACAACACTCATGTGATACCGCAGAGGTTCAGCAAAAGTACAAATCAAAAACCGCCACTCTTTACAAAGCCAAATTGGCCCAGATGGTCAGTGGCAATGATACATCCGAAACTCAGCCCCCATCGAGAAACGACTCTAAAAGGTAAGTTGCGCTCGAACATCCCTTTGGCCTATTGATGCATTGATTTTATTCATTGATATCAACTAACTTCCATTTTCATCCAGCTCTGGAGAGACCATAAAGCACAAAACCATCTACAACTCACCAAGCTCGACGGCTGCTAAAACTAGAACCGTCCCACAAAAGTACAACTCCAGACCTGTTGCACTCCACAAGTCCAAACTGGCCCACATGGCTAATAGCGCAAGAGCTGCAGAGGAAGAAAAGGAAGATGACGATGAAGATGATGTCGAACAAGAGAGCGAGCCCGAGTACGTTGTTGAACCGAAAATTGTGCAAAAAGAGATTAATCCAAAGCCAGTCCAGCCCAAGCCGAAGAAGAAGCCAGAAAAGCAAAGCGAGGTGATCGAAACTTACTCATCTTGGAGAAATGATGTAGGTTCAACTAGTTCTAAAAACGAGCTCACTCGCTACAATAGTCCTAAGGCCATATCTTCTGATCAATTTTTCGATAAAGAACGAGAATCTGATAGCTCTGAGAGATATAGATTGAACAAATTCCAAGGCTCAGCGGCTATAAGTAGTGACGACTATTTCGATCGACCGCAACAGATACCAACTGGTTTATCGTCCGTGATGAACAATGCAAACATCAACGATGTGAAAGATTACGTCAGAGATGGAGTCAAGAATGTGGCAGAGAGGTTCTCGAGCTATGCCAACAATATGATGAGACACTTAAACTAGGCGGACATACGACATATCTCACTCATATTCCGATACCGTGCTAGTTCGATGGAAATAAATTTTTAATTTGAGCACTTGATCGTTGGTTCATAATATAATTTTGATCAATTGATCGATGTTGTTTGAGCTAGTTTCAATAAATTCCACTCGAAGCTTGTCTAGAGAAACCTCTTCGTTGATCAGGTAGTCCTCCTCGCGGTCTTCTTCGGATGTCTTGCCCAACTGACCTTTTCTAGTTGCCCTGATGGCATTAAGCTCTTTCTCTAGCGCTGTTTTGATGAAAGCTGAGTTCTTGGCCCCGTCCAGATCTTGTTTATTGCAAGCGACAGCGAATCTCACTTTCTTTTTGTGCACGATCTGATCAGCTAGTAATAAGTACAAGTATTCACTAAGATCTCGGAGTTTTGTTTCGACGGTTGTGGAATCGATAATAAATACGATTTGCGTTACATCTTTGCGGTACTGCTCCCAGTAACGGCTCCTTAGTCGCTCCGCGCCAGGTATGTCGATGAGTTTCAAGCCCAGCTCTTTCATATAGGCCTCATTCTCTTTGAGAGATGTCACGCTCTTTTTGGGTTTGTTGAATATAACTCTGCTAAATATGGCCGTCTTACCTGAGTCGGAAAGACCGGAGAGAAGGACCACATTGTTTGGTTTGCGCAGACTTTTGGAGATCAAGAATGTGATGATGACTGCGATAATGGCAACCAGTATCGCGAGATAGAGTTGGTCCATACTTATGCCTTGGGCTGAGATGTCGATAATGGATTGTGTTGATTAAACTGTTATTGATTCTAAATGGAGATTAAGAAGAGGGGAGAAGGCTAAAATGGTAATAAACATTGCGGCATGTGAGTGACATGTGCACATTTGACACGACTCGCAGTGCCGCGCGCGCAGTGCAGTTTTTGCTCGGGCCGCGTCTGGAGAGACTCGCCAGAGTCACCTGTCGCCGGTTGATAGAGTGAGTCGATGAGGCACTCCATCATCGTCGATGAAATGTTTGTGTTTCCAGAAGCGCTCGTAGACGGAGGCGATATTGACGTCGATGACAAGCACGTCCAGCAACGCTCAGTGGTCCAGGCCATCAATCAAATGCTCGCGAGAGCAGATGCTGGAACATCTCGTCAGCAAGAGCTCGCACGTAAGCAAACAAATGCTTTGCCACGTCTGGCACGCCGCCCCACCGGCGCTCTTGTCGACTATGCCGCCTCGAAAGGTTTGAGCTGAGAGAGCCCAAGCAACGAGGTCTGCAGCATCGGCATTGAGTGGCCCAGGTGAACATGAGTATGAGCAAGAAGACAGGAAGACAGTGCTGCCGACGACGAGTCCCAGGCGCCGGCATCGGCGGCATCAGCGATGGCGGCGGCTCATTCCTGAGGTTGTGCGCGCGCCCGCCGTGTCACCCACTTGTTAGTTAGAATAAAACAAGTCGCTCGGCTGTGTGAGTTATGGCAGATGCAAAATGTGGTCGCCTTATCAGGGCGCGCCAGACTTGGCGGCGAGCTTGCGCACGCGCCGCATCCTGAGTGCCTCGAATGAGCGCTCAGCTAATCTACCCAACGCGACGCCCTTGCAACAGCAGCCATCAGAACAACTTGTTGATCAATCTCGAGCACTTGCGCAGGCGCGCACCTCAGTCCTCGGGGGGCGGCCTCAGCCTCGGGCGCATCTCGAGTGCGACTTTGCGCAAGTGCGCGCACCTGGCGCTCTCTTGTGCCTCAACTTATCGCCCGCAGCTCAAGGCTCTCGAGTCTCGAGGTGGGGGCTGCAGTTGCCGGCCTGTGCTCATCGTTCGCTCATTAGCTCGTCGAGTGCAGCGCGTGCGAACACGAGAGAGTTGAGGTCTTGTATGGTTAGGAGTCTGTGAGTGTGTGTACGCGCAGAATTAGTGTCTTGGTTCAGCCGAGTGGGTCGAGCACTTGATCGAATCGATTGGTGATCATGCAAATCGTATCGAGAGCGAATGAGCACTCCGAGGATCATTAGCGCGCGCCTCATTTTCAGAAGAAGCAGAAGCAACAGAGCGCTGCGAGTAACACGCGCCGCCGCAGAAAGGTGTACCGGTCGCAACAATTGCAACAACGTCGGAGCGCGCTAATGAGAGCCCCCGAAACTTGCGCGCCTGAAGGTCACCCCCTTAATTATTCATCACATGAGCCGGCCGCGCGCTCACTCTCCACCTGTGCCAGCTCGGCCTCGCCGATGAGTCGCGACTGATCGAGCGAACGCCACTAGTGGCAACACACAAACTGACGATGGGCACCAACACTATGGGCTCAAGCTAAGCCTCAAGCGAGGAAGACAGCGACTGCTTGCTTGCTGGATGAATATACGCAAACGAGCTCATCGAGCGCGCTCGGCCGTCGAGCCAGCTGCAGCCGTGCGGCCCGGGCCAGTTGCGTAACAATCGATCAGAGTGCACAGGTGGGCGCACGAGCTTGTACAGGCCCGTCCACAGGCAGCCCTCCGCCTGAGTCGCGTCTGTGAGCGTGTGGGCCGCATCCGTGAGCGGACTGAATCGCGGCGTCCGTGCGCTGGCATTCGTTGAGTCGGTGAGGCGAATGAGAGCTGGTGAAATTTTTAGCGCAGCAGCGGAACGGCGCCCACGAGCGTCTCAGTGAAAGTGTACGCCTTTGTCGGCCGGGCGTCACTTTGTTGACAGTCTGCGGACGTACCCGGCCACTCCTGAGCTCAGACGCCGGAGATTTGGTCGTCGTCTTCGTCCTTGTGGTCGTTATCTAACTTCCGAGACAGGCGCTCGCTGAGACTTGAACCAGACGGAAAAACAATGTCGCCCGGCCGCCAGCACCAAGACGTCTAGGTGATAACAAGTGTGCGGGCCTGAGAGCGAGCGGGGCCGTGCGCCTGCGCGCTGGGATAGATCACGAGCGAGCGGCACAGAGACCGCGCAACAGTTGAGAGGAATCGGCTCCAATCGAGTGGATTCTGTGCCTACTACGTGAGCTACAACAAGACAGTTGAAAAGAAAGGGAACACGAAGACAAAAACTCCAAAGATTTGCGTCTGACCTGTCAAATCGACACCTCGCTATTGTGATCCATTGCTCTGCTGAGCGCAGCTGTGCCGCGGGCGCGCGCAACAAACAAGTGAGCCAAACCTTGGGCGGGTATGACGCCGAGTCTCGCGCATCGAGAGAACTGAGCTCAAGATTGAGACAGAAACAAAATCAAGGAAGTAATCCGCAAGTTCAGATCCGAATGATGAAGTCGGCCGACTCGCAGCATCGACAAGCCGGCGACCCCAAGCTCTGGTGGTGCCGGACGCGGATGCACGTGGCCCTGCTGGGCCTGGCCATCGCTGCGGTCAATTGCTATGCACAGGCCACCTTCTGCATAGCCATCGTCGAGATGGTGCTGCCTGCCGACTACGTGACCCTCGACACACACGCACAAGTCGAGACAAAACCTACAAGGGCGACGAATCAAACTCACGCGCTCCCGTCGCTGGACCACTCGTGTCCCATAGAGCTCAGATATCGAGACTACTACGAAAGTTGGCGCTTCCCGGCGAGCACGCGGCCTACCACAAGCGCCGCCAATGAGTCGGTGGTGGCCAGCGCTAGCAACGAGTCGGTGATCGATGTGAGCAACCGCTTCGACTGGGACGCCAGCCAGCCAGCCAGCAGGGCCTCTTGTTGGGCGCCTTTGCCGTGGGCACGGCGCCCCTCCAGGTGATCGGCGGCCGCTTGGCCGAGATCTACGGCTCCAAGTGGGTCCTGCTCGCCGGCTGCCTGGGCACCGCGCTCACCAACCTCACCATTCCCCATCTGGCCCACTTCAGCTTCCTCCTCCTCCTGGCGAACCGCATACTGATGGGCGTGGCGCAGGCCGGCATGGAGCCCGGCCTGATGTGTCTGCTGGCCGACTGGCTCACGCCCTCGGAGGCGGGCTTCTTCATCTCGATGCTCCTGTTCGCCATCTGCGTGGGCTTCTTCCTCGGCTCCCTCTGCTCCAGCTTCATCCTGGCCCTCGGCTACGGCTGGCCACTCACCTACTACGTTGCCGGCGGACTCAACTTGTGCGTGGGCCTCGTCTGGTTCCTCTACGCCGACAGCTGGCCTCACGCGAGCAACTTCATCAAGCAGCCCGAGCTGGCGCACATCAAGCGCCAGCAGCAGGCCGCCCGCGATCTCAACAACAACAACAACCGCAATGCCAATGTCATCAGCAACATCGACAACATTGAACACGACACACTCACGTCAATCAAGACAACAGCCCTGGGCGTGCCGTCGGTAGACTCAGCGCCGGCGCCCTGGCGCAACATACTCACCACTCGCTCCGTATGGGCCTTCATCATTTGCAAGATCTCAGTGCGCTGGTGCGCGGACGTGCTCTCGAACGAGCTGCCCACCTATCTGGCCAACGTGCTCCACCTGTCCATCAAAATCAACGGCCTACTCAACTCGATCTCGACGGCCCTGTTCGCGCTCAGCTCCTTCGTCACCGGCTATCTCGCCAACGAGCTCTTCAATGCCCTCACAACGGGAAGCCACCAAGAGGGCCCCGAGTCGGCACGGCTTCTCAGCACCAAGACGCACCTCCGCAAGGCCTTCCAGTCGGTTGCCAGTTTCGGCTCGGCGCTCTGCATCATCCTGATGGTGCGCTACGACTGCGACATTGCTCTTAGCATGAGCATGATGTTGGCGCTCTCCTGTTGCCTCGTCATGGGCACCGGCGGAGAGCTCCAGATTCCCTACGACATGACGACGCGCTATCCGGGCACTCTGCACGGAATGGCCTGCACCCTGTCGGTGAGTGGCTGGCTGGCGCCGCCGCTGATTGGACTAGTCCTGGGCGACCAGCCGAGCAGTCGGGCGCGCTGGTCGATTGTTTGGCACTCGACTGCAGCCATCAACCTCATCGGCGGCCTTGTGTTTGTTCTGTTCGCCGACGCGAGTCCGCAGGACTTCGACAAGTCGCCCGCCGAACGGACACTCTCAAGTCAACAAGAGCAGCTGTCCAAACTTGAGGACGAGTCGCGTGTGGGCTATGTGAACTCGGCGCTCAGCAACAGCTCGGCAGAAAACTCACCCAAGTCGAGCCACGCCATCTACTCGCTCAACCCCAATACCACTTGCACCACCAACACCTCCACCACCACCACCAACACCACCACCAACACCAACAACAACAATGATTACGAGCACGCGGCTCAGTCAAAGAGCCGGCCCTCGTTGGCGACATTCGACTCCAACCAGCTGATGAAAATGCGCCAGCTCGAGTCGAGTTTCATTCATCCTGGCGCGCTCGGTGGGTGTCCGTTGCGTCGAGATCTCGACTCGCCGCTGAGCCTCGACGGACAGTCGGTGATATTGCCCTATCGCGAGCACAACTCAACCAAAAGATGAAGACAAACCTTGCGCGCACTTCCACAGCACTTTTGGGGGTGCGCCCATGATTCACTCTTTATCTGCAACTCGGCGCTGTTCCTTCCTACACGACCAAAGTCGCGCTAGCTACTGAGCGCCGAGTGATACAGCAACGATTGATTCAGTCAGATTAATAAGACAAAGGCACGTTGTCTTAATCAGTTGAAAACAGAAGAGTCCAGTTAGGAGTCGAGATAAGCCTCGTGAAACGATGACTAATTGACGAATACAGTCGCGGCGCGCTACTTTCAGTCTCGGTCCAGATCCAACGATTGACACTCTTCACCAACTTTTGAATCTAGATTTGAGTGTGACTTTTCAAAAGTCGTATAGAGTTAGAGAGTCAATGCCCTTCAGCTCATCTTAATTGGTAAAAGACGACTTCCGGTCAAGAGAACTAATCAATCCCCCTTGTTCAAGCGGACTATGGGACTCAGAGTAGACTGAGTTGCAAGTTGGCTGCATCTCTAAGAATGTGATCAGCAGATGATAGACGCACGCGGGAACAACATTACAGAGAGGAAATGATTGTCTAACTCATCGCGTACAGCATCAACACACGAGAAAGGTCTCTGCAAAACTATATTTTAAAAGTCTCGTGAGTGTGGCCGGGCACCAGCACCGCAGCCAGCAACTCACATTTGGCGTTCTCGTTAACAGGCGACCAGACCTCCGTCGATTGGCATTGTGGTGCCGCTGATCATCGAGGCCTTGCTGCTGAGAAGGAAGAGAATCGGCTGGATCACCTCGTCTATCTCCACGAAGCGGCCCAATGGAATTTTTTGCTTAAGCTTATCTCCCTTCACGGGGTCACTCCAGTTCTTCTTGCCCATTTCCGTCCACACAACTGTGGGGTTCACTGAATTGACGCGCACATCGTAGGCGCCTAGCTCCAAGGCGGTGACCTTGGTGACCATGTCGAGCGCGGCCTTGCTCGCCGCATAAGGCACGTGTCCATCGACTGCCATCATACTGGCCACACTTGAGACGTTCACGATGGCTCCAAAATGACGCTCCCTCATGCCATGCATAACGAGTTTCGTCAACAAGATGGGCGCCTTGACGTTGATATCGAGTATTCTGGATACTTCCTCACTGGGAATCATTTCGAGCGGCTCGATGAAAGCGTAGCCGGCGTTATTGACGAGGAAATCTACATTTGCGCAGTGAGGCTTGAGCACGGGCTCGGCACTATCCCAGTCGGCCAGGTCGACACAGACCGTCGTCACGGCGTCGCCGAGGTCTTGCTTGAGCGAGTCCAATCTGGCTTGAGTCTGCGACACGGCGATTATCTTGGCTCCCAGTTTCTTCAGCTCATACACTAGATGACGTCCTATGCCTGCGATTTGAGATGAGCAATAGTCGGGTGTTAATATTGGGCGCACGACAGATGGAAGGCCCACCGTTACGATTGGTCGACATGATCAACAAGCCTTCGCATACTCACCCTGACCAGCGCCAGTGACTAAAACAGTCTTGTCCCTGAACTCATTCTCGTAAGTCATTCTTGGTTTTTGCTTACTCTAAGTGGACAGCTTGTAATGGGGCAAGTGGAACACTAATTTGATGGCCTCTCTCTAGGCAATTGTGTGCGGACAGTTGAGATCTCCTTATGACGCAAGAGTGGGGCACTCGACGAATCAATAAAAAGTTCTATCATTAGGCATCAGCCACGAACGAACAAGTGACGCACAAGGACTTTGGGGCAGTTTGTTTTATGTGAATAGCTAAAAGTCAAAAGTGGAAGAGAGAGAGAGCCTTACCGTTGCTGATCTCACCGCCCTGTGGACCATGTTGGCGCCCTTTTGACACGCGTCCCGCCATTGCCATTGTCGTCGACGTCGTGTTCGCGCTCGCTATCTCTTCACCGGCGCGAAGCCATCGCCACTCTTGATCAGATGCAATGATCGGAGCGAGAGACAGAGGGAGAGAGTTGCGAGCACTTGATGGCGCTAGCACGACCAAGGCAAAATCATCACGAGCTAATCACCAGCTGGAATCGTGTCCACAGTGCCATGTAGTGTGTAGCCACCAGCTCCAAGATCAGCTCCAGATTTTATCCCGATGGCTGATTTTCCCTTTGACACTGGCGCCTGCCGAGGCCCGCCGACGATGACGCGCACACGACATTTGTGTCTGTCACTAGATCCATATCTCAACAATGCGCTTCCACGAAAGAGCCACATTGTACCTCTTTATATAATCACGAGCGCCACTCTCAAATGGCTGATGGAATGTGTCTATTGGAGCTAGTGATTTGGCCAGACACCAGAGTGCGAGCCAGGATTCACTGTTAGACGCACTCAATGGCGAAGGGCAGTCGCATGGCCAAGGGGGTGGAGGCTCGAGAGTGTTCGAATACCTTCCAGATCGGAGGATCACCTCGACCAACACTCTTGTCTATCGAACGTCTCAATCTGATGCAGTCAGATTGAGACTCTGCCAGAATTGTTGGGGAGTACTCTTGTTTGCGCGTCTAAACCTCCTGTTACCAGCTTGATGAAGTTCCAGTAGTTTTGAATCGTCAGAGTCGAGAGGTGTTTACGCATTTTTGTGTGAAGGTTATCGAATCTTATGTCAGCATTCTCGTCCTGTACCTGAGCGCCCACTCAGATCAATGGGACAGTCTCCGACCCTCTTCGGCCACTACTGCTCGCAAGCTTGTCCAAACATTGGGGCTGATTGTGAATTGTGTTGTCAGTGGCAACATTTAGTGTTTTCACTTCACTGACCGTTAGCACGCAAATATCCTCTACGCAGGCTGTCCTAGATCAACTCAAGGACTTGGCACGACTCTCACCACTCTGCTGGTCCCTCGGTGGCGCCTCCACAACACAATGACACTCGGCAGGTGTGAACCAGTTGTTATGCATGTGCACGCGTTGAGATTGATAGTTCAAATGGAACATCGACAAGAACCAGACTAGCCGTCAAGATGCTCGACCTGGTGCGTCTGTACATAGCGAACATCCTCGAGCCGATGTTCGAGGGGTGCAGCGAATACGATGAACTGCTATCGCCCTCGGACCACAACAACTACGACCAGAACTATGGCGCAACTAGCGACGGTGAGCGCTTTCGGCCCGATCAGCTACAGGGTGACGAGGAGAAGAAGTCGCAGGCATTTAGTTTGTCAGATAGCGAGCGAGCTAAATGCACTACTGAAGTTCAAAGCGCGACTGGGCGCTCGCAACCGGACCGACAAGCGACTTGGAGAGCGGTAAAAGAGAGAGAAAAAAGGAACCATATCATGGGGACGGATATACTGGATAGCAGCGGGCCGAAACTAATTCACGGCGAGCGCTTGTGGCTCCTATTTTATCAAGTTGTCGGCCAAATCAACTGGCTTGGAAGGCCGCTCTATCTGTCGATAGTGTACAAATTTTGCATCATGGGGCTTGTATTTTACATAGGCTGGCGCGACTTCATCCAGCCCAGCCTCAATATCGAGCTGATCGACACTAAATACAGGAATCCCATATTCCTATTCATCTGCTTCCTCGGATTGGTCGTAACCGCCGCCATGGCCTGCGTTAATCTATACTCGAATCTCTTTAGTCTGTGTCCCTTCTTCAAAGTGCTCACCACTCCTCGTTTGTGTTTCATCAAGACAGAGGTGCAACAGATAGTGGGCAACAGCACACTAGCCGCGAGCATCATCTTCATGACCTACCAGTCGATTCTATTAAAACTCGTCACTCTCAAGGACTACAACGAGTTTGTAACCAATTTCTCGCTCACAACCATGGTTATCGACAGTTTCGCGCTCATCTGCTTCGTCTGTCTCACCGCCGGCGTCTACCAGTTGGACTTTTATATTCGCTTCTGTTTCGGTTACTGGATCATAGCGTTGAGGAACAATCTCAAGTACCGATTCTCCTATCTGGAGCATCACCGACGTCGCAAGCACACTATCGACAGCTCCCGCCACCGATCGTCATTTCAAACCTGTTTCTCGCAACTCTCGCAGGTATCGCGCGCCCACACTTCCATGCAAATGGGCGCCGCTAGGAGCCTCTCTCTCGAGCGTCTAGAGACGAGTGGTGACCGGGATCAGGACAATGTATCCCACGAGACTTCAACAACCCTGTACACCAATAATGACACCATAAGTAGATCTGAACTAAAAATTCTCGACAGTTTCCGGCAGGAGTATAAGCTTGACAGTCTCGACGAGATAAGGCACAACCTTAACACAATGGACGACCACTTGGAGGTGTGTCGAGGGATCCAGACAAACTCTTTGGTACTCATCTATTTGAATGCATTTCTAGCGAACGGCACCTTCCTCTTGATAGCCTACAACTTGCTCGCGAACCGAGGCGACTACTACCATGGGGTCATCTTGGTTCTGGCCACCTTCAACAACTCGTTCATTGTCTTTCTGTGCTACATAGGCGATAGCTGGATCCTGTACGCGCTCAGTAATTTCGTACAGACTGTCGAGGACCAGTACTTTCTTCAGGGCGGAGAGGATACCTTCACTTTGGCTCAAATCAAGTTGATTACCAGTGATATCGCGAACTCGCACACCCAACTCATGGCCGGTGGAAGGTCTCAAAGTTGGCCCAAGACAGGTAGCAGCGAGTTGGACGCAAACACTTGCGACGTCGAGCAGGATCCGGATTTGGAGGAGTTGTTACATGAATATCGATCGCTGTTCATCATCGAAAAGAAGGACGTGTTCTTCTGCCGCGAGTTTCTAAACCAATTCAAGGAACACCTGTCGACGCCCTGGTCAAAGTTGACCGTCATGATTCACCTCAAAATGATTGGCACCTTTGTAACTCTGATCGCTGCACAGATCATTTTCGACCACGAGCAGTAGCAAGTAATATGAAGTCACCAGTCGTTGATAATATCCCGACCAACTTTCGCATGCAAACCACCAACGCACGCTCTCCACGGGCTACATCCAGAGCGCTCGTTGGTTGATGTAGAAATAAAGAAAAGAAGAGAAATAAAGTTGGGGCCGGACTAAAAGATGTGAACCCTTGTTGATTTGATTTGATTTCAGACAACGGGCTGAAGCATCAGCCCGTCAGTGTGGCGAGCCATCCACATCCCATTGGTCAAGGTGTAGACGATGTTGTGAAAGTGCGTGAAGAGTCACTCTATGACTTTGTCTGAGGGAACCTTTCTTGGTGATGGGTTGATGATCTTCACGGAAACCCAAGCTCGCGTATCTTATCTCTCATGGAAAAGACAAAAGGATTTGTAAGATGTAAATAAAGACAGAGAGAGAGAGGATGTAGATCGATATGGGCCGGATGAGGATAGATGTCAGCTATCTAAGGCCGCGGGGACTGTTCCTGCGAGCCAGAATTTTATCTAGGCCAATGGAAGAAAGCAATTGTCTGAGTGGCCAGTTGCGCCGACTCGCGCGGCCAAACATGCGGCCACTGCGCCCCTTGTTCTCGAGCTCGGACATGAACTAGAGTTATTGGTGAACACAAACAAAATAAAACATTTTAATTTCATCTCGATTCTCAGATCTGAATCATTACATATTATACTCTGTTATTTCATAGGCTCACGGTCTCATACATATACATATATATATATGTATATGATCTTATAGATATCTATAGATATATATATTATCTCAAACAAAACATTCACATGTTTGCATTATTTCCTTCAAGTGCCCATTGATCGAGAGCCAGTCACAAGATGGCTCCAAGAACACTAGTCAACAAACAGAAACCCTCATTTAAGCAACAAAACCTACCTGCTTGGCAGCCTATCCTCACTGCTGGCACAGTATTGCCCACATTCTTCTTGATAGGTGTCGCATTCGTTCCTATCGGCATCGGGCTTCTTATAACCTCTAACACCGTACAAGAAAAGATCATCGACTACACCGACTGCAAGTCAGTTGAGCAGCCAGATCGAGCCTGCTCGACTTTACAGCACCAACCATGCACGTGCAAAATAGAGTTCCAACTCGAGCAAGACTTCAGAGAGAAACTCTACATTTACTACGGCCTTTCTAATTTTTATCAAAACCACAGACGTTACGTCAAGTCACGTGATGATAACCAACTACTAGGTAACCCGAAAACGGTTAGTAGCGACTGTGAACCCTTCGCCTTCGATAAAGATACTCACCAACCTATTGCACCATGTGGTGCGATCGCGAACAGTATGTTCACTGACACATATGAACTCGAGCTGGTTGAGGGAAATGGGCAAAAGAATCGCAAGATCAATCTTTCTCACATTGGCATCGCATGGCCAACCGATAAAAGAATAAGATTCCAAAATCCTCGTCATACGAATGGGTCCATTGGTTTGAAGGAAGCCTTTAAAGACACTGCTAAGCCTCCAAATTGGAAGAAAGCTGTGTACGAATTAGATAAGTCGAACGATGATAATAACGGATTCCAAAACGAGCATCTGATTGTTTGGATGAGAACAGCAGCGCTGCCAACATTCAGAAAACTCTGGGCAATCGTTAATCTGAAAGCGTCATCTCTCGATGGTCTTGAAGCTTTACCAAAGGGAAAATACTTATTAACGATAGACTACAGCTATCCCGTAACCGTGTTCCACGGCCGGAAGAGATTCATATTATCAAACACTAGTTGGTTAGGTGGAAAAAATCATTTTCTAGGTATAGCTTATATTGTTGTTGGTTGTATCTGCTTTGTACTCTTATCATTCTTTTTATTTATCCACAACAAGTATGGACGCCTACCTTCAGAGATAACTCAGATAACTCAAACAACGCCTTATCTAACTACATGATGATGACTGTTACCCCGATTGATTCTCTATGATCACACTATTTTTCATCGTTAAGAAGTAGACTGATCTTGCGAGAAAGTATAAGAACGCCAAATATAATAAAGAGTACAAGGCGATCCAGCCCTTTTGACCTTGATCTGTTACTTGATGTTGAGTGACCACAGTTACAACAATAGCCAGTATCAGTGACACAATAGCTAAGAATGAGAATATTAGTCCACGAGCGCGGGCGAACTCTCGTCCAACAGAACTTTTCTTTTCACAGTGCGGGCATCTAGCCAATTGATTAACCAGCGAGTTGAATAAAAAAGTCTCATTACAGTGCCCGCAATTCACTCGACACATGCCAGGAACGGGCGATATGTCATTGGGATTTGGAGTGTTCTTTTCAGTGGGAGAGTATAAAACAATTATCTTGTGGCATGATGCTCGAGGACAGGAGATCCTCTGAGCGGTCGATTTGCATATGAGTAAGCAGTTACATGGACATCGGATGTACTTTTGACCGGCTGGCGGATTTCGAATGGGCTAGTGTGTGAGATTGGATAGGATGAAGAGGGACAGTTGTGGTCAGATTATTTATGTACAGTGATCAAGAGAAAGTGATCAAATAGGTTCGAAAAAAGCCGGCGAGATATAGTACAAGAATACTTACAGTTGCCTCATTACAGTACTCGCATTTTACAACATGCTGGTCTCGCTTGTTACTGATGTCGATCATGGAGCCGCAAACCCGACAGGGGATGATGAGTTCAGGCGAAGTTTCCTCATCGCCCGAATGTATACTAGTGCTCATTGTTGTGATGATATATTGTCAAGCTTTGTCTTCTCGAATATATTGTTGCAGATGGGCTCTAATTCGATTTGGTCTCTCCGTGTTGCAAGCGCACCATGGGAGGCATTAGTTGTGAAGCTCCAGTTGCTCTGAGCTGCCTGGCTGTATATCTTTTTCTCCCTCTCGTTTTGTTTCCGTCTCCGGCTCTCTTGTGTCCAGAAATTCTCGCGTTCGCTACAGCCAATGGCTGATACGTAAGTGCTAAATGGTAGAGAGAAAGAATGGTTTTAGTTTGAGCGTGTGGATGTGTATGTGTGTTGTTTGTGGGTGGGTACGAGCAGGAGCGTTATGGTGTTTTCTAATGCTAAAAGTCGAATCGATGTCCTGGCCAACAATATCTCGCAATCTCTTCCACTCGCTTTCGCTGTGTCCGTCTCGCTCTCTGTGACAGGCAAGCAAGTGGATGAGTCGAATGTGTTGTTTTGTTCTTTGTGCGATCACTCGAGCACACGTCCTGAAGTTGCGGTATGTGTTTGCCTAGAACTCGCACCTTGGAGCGGACTTCATCGGACCCGGACCTGACCCACCTTCTTGGGTCTTTCGGACTCTGCGCGCTAAACAAACGGAGAGTTGACTACGCCCATCTGTTTAGAATTGACCGAGGCGGAATCACATCAGTCAGCGCCATCTAACAAGCCGAAGAGTCAGCTAACTAGGGAAGGCTATGTGGGCACGCACAAGTGTGAGTCGCATGAAACCGTACGCAGGCAAGGGAGAGAGACTGCGATCGGCGGGTAGCACAAAACCGGGCGAGCCTTCAGCTGGATGGCGCAAGTTAAATTCCTCTCGCTGGCTCTCAGTCGCCGCCATCGAAGAGCATTCGACCCGAGAGATAAATATGCTAAGCTGGCGCAGCGCTAGGATCTAGAAACCGCCAAGTCTCGGGATATTTCCAAAGAGGAGATATTGTTTTCTATTAACACTCTCGCTTTCATAAGTTAACGTCCGACCGGCTCTCTAGGTTCTTACACCCAAAGCCCACTACAATCTAGCCGCCGTCTGGCCTCGGCTCTTCTTGCAAGCCGACTTTGAATAGATAAACGGTAGCTTCAAAATGGCTGCCGAGTATTGGCTCATCACGGCGCCCGGCGAGAAGACCTGCCAACAAACGTGGCAGAAACTCGACGAAACCACCAGCAAGTATCCAGATTTATGTAGGAACTACAAATTCAACATACCCGACCTAAAAGTCGGCACTCTCGACACACTGGTCGGCCTGAGTGACGATCTTGCCAAATTGGACCAATATGTGGAGGTGGTCTGTCACAAGCTCGCTTCGGCCATCGCGGATACAATGGAAACTAGAAAAGAGACGCCACTCAAGGAACAGTTGTTAGCTAATAATATGGATCTCAATGATTATCTCACACACTTCAAGTGGGATATCGCTAAATTTCCAATCAAGCAGTCGCTTAAATCATTGCACGATATTATTAGTAAACAAGTGGGCCAAACTGATGCAGACTTGAAAACGAAATCATCGCAATACAGTGCCATTCGCAGCGCATTGCAATCTATTGAACGAAAACAGACCGGTAGTCTATTGGCCAGAAATCTATCAGATCTCGTGAAACGTGAACATTTTATCCTAGATAGTGAGTATCTTTCCACATTGCTAGTTGTGGTACCAAAAGCCTACTATAAGGAGTGGATGTTGATTTACGAAAAGCTCACCGATATGGTTGTTCCAAGATCGTCGAATCTCATCTACGAAGACGATGATCACGGCCTATTCACTGTTTCCATGTTCCACAAAGTTGTTGACGAATTCAGAGTCAAAGCCAGGGAGAAGAAGTTCGTTGTACGCGAGTTCAAATACAACGAGAGCGATATCAAGGCCGGCCAAACGGAGCTGGCCAAGCTCGAGGATACAAAAAAGAAACAATTTCAGCAACTTCTCCGATGGCTCAAGGTCAATTTCAGCGAATGCTTTGTTGCTTGGATACATGTCAAGACCTTGAGGTTGTTCGTCGAGTCCATTCTGCGATACGGCCTTCCAGTAAACTTTTTAGCGGTGCTCATACAGCCAGGCAAGAAGCAGACGAGAAAGTTACGCGAAGTCCTCAATCAACTTTACTTCCCATCTGGATACGTCTGTCTCTCAAGGGCCGGTGGACGATATACCGGGTCTCAATCTGGGACAGCAAGAGTATTATCCCTATGTATACTTCAAGATAAACCTCGATTTTTACTAGTCAGACTCAAGAAAATACATAGTCAGAATCAGTTTTGGATTATGAAAACAGCCTGGCGGAGCCTCGCAAGTATCTTATAAGTCGAACAAAAACAGGAAGGCAGAGAGACAGGCTAGATTTTTTATGACTCTAGACACAGTATATTCATGCACGTTGTTAAAGGGTCGTCTTGTGATTGAAAGCGAGCCGCTGTTGCAATATTACCACAATTTCCATAGTCAAGATTTGAATAAGAAGCGAAAGATGTAATTGGCTCGACAGCATCAAGATGTCAGCGCCTTGCTTCGCCGCACTGGCGAGCTCGGCGAAGCTGAGATGAAAGGGAGCTGAAGGTGACCAGCCAGGAACGGAAGAGATGTGTATTTGTTTTGTTGGATAGTTATCCATCTGTTGTGTTGCGTCATCCTGCTTTGAGAGCACGGGATGTTTAATTTTATTATTAGATGAAATCTACAAATGTCATTATCATTGATGGAAGATATCACGCATCGACGACAAACAGGTCGCAATAATGATTAAATATTTCGTCATAAATAATTCGCCTTGTCGATCGTTTGAGTTTGTCATCGTAGGAATAGGCCGAGTGGAACATCACATTGGACGATGGCTGGAGGTTGCCATTGTTGACGCCGCTCAACTGTGACATCAGAGCCATGTTGTTGTTGTTGTTGTTGTTGTAGTTGGCGTTGTCAAAATTCGATGTGCCCGTTGTCGTTTTGGATATCACATTGCGTAGGAGATAAGTTTTGGGATCATAGACGAGCTCAGTCCAGTTGGCGCGCCCACTGCCAGGATCTGGAGAGCGCTGAATGAACGTGGTCAAGACGCCCATCCGGTCGGTGGCCAAGTCGCATAGAGGCTTCTGGTTCATCTTGATTGACTGGAGAGCAAATTTGTTGCCCGAATAGGTGCGCACGAATTCGTACTCGTCTTGGTCAACGTCTTGGTTGAGATATGGCTGCTGACTGGCGGGCGACTCGGTGGCCCTCGTGACCCGCAGACTATTCAGACGCAGATAGGCGCTAGCGGCTGTTTGCAATTGCTGCTCGTGCTGAGATTTGTTTGAGATGCGGGTGGAGTTGAGATACTCGAGCACGAGCCTCTTGGCGCCGAGATCGTTGTCGTCATCCTCGTCCAGCAGACGCCGCGTGTTCGGGCGTTGGCTTTCGCGGCGGTCGTCATTTTGGCCACGCTTGTCGATGGCGTTGGTCAGAATCTTGTAATGAAAGTCGAGTCGCGTCAGCTGACTAGTGGATGGACGACGCGCGCTCCTAGTCAGCAGTAGACCACTCGGATAGTGAAATAGGAGCTGCTCATTGGGTTGAAGGGGATTGGCCAGCAGGAGTGTTGCGGCGGAGTTGGCTGTGGCGTGGGCGGCGGGGGCGTTGGGGTTGACAAATCCGAGGAGGCGCTCGATCGAGGTGGACCTGTGGACGAGGTTGAACTTGGTCGCCGAGTAGGCGGTCACAAGTCGCACGGAGCCCTCGGGGGCATTGAGCACGAACAGCGAGCCGTCTGTGTTGACGACGAGCGAGTCGGCGCGCTCGAATCCGCGCTCGAGCAGGTGAATGAATGGCGTCTGGCCGCCCGCGCCGCCAGGTAGGCGGGCCAGCTGACTCCAGTCGGGCCTCCAGGTGGGCGGGGCGCCCGCGAACAGCCTGACCAGCGGGTCCCAAGTGTCGGCGGCCGAGTGGAGGTCGACGAGACGGCTGGCGGCGCCGTCTCGCTGGGTGGCGCTGCGAGCGCGCAGGCCGAGCTCGAGTTTGGCCAGGAAGTGGGCGCCAGTCGTGCGGCGGCCTTCGTGCGCTATGAGCAGCTCGTGGGCGGTTGTGTCGTCGATGGCGATGGTGGTTATTGGGCCCAGCAGCGTGTTGACTGCAGAGGCGAGCGAGGCACACAACTGGCTGGTGGCGCTCGTGGAGTCGCCTCGAGCGATGTTGACGGGTTGCTGGGCGGCGCCCAGGGCGACAATCTGAGCGCTAGAGTCGGTGGCCCGGAGCGCGACAATGGCGCGCTGCTCGAGCACCAAATAGAGCGTCGAGTCGGCGGCGCTCCAGGCGAGCGAGTGCACTTTGTTTGCGCCACTCGAGCTGCTGGTAGTGGTGGCGAGACAGAGCTCGAGCTGGGCCAGCGGGCCGGCCAGACTGGCCGACAGGTCGACGAGCAAATTGGTGGCCAAATCGAGCGCCGCCAGCGAGCGCGCGCCCTCCACGAAATAGAGCACCTGGTTGGCCTCGTCCAGCGCCATCGAGTGGGGCGCCGCCAGCCGCGTCGACCTACAGGCGCGCACTTCCGGCGTCTGCGTGGGCGTGACGGGCGTGGAGTGGCCCAGGTGAGGGCGGGGGAAGCCGCAGACGGGCTCGATGTCGATGTCGTCGTCGGGCGCCAGAGTGGCGGCGCCGCCGGCGAGCGTGCGGTTAAGGACGGCCAGACTGGCCAGACTGACGCGCACTATGCGGCCGCCGGCGCGCGAGCTCAGGTACAGCGCCGACTCGAAGCTGTTGTACACCAGCTCGAGTCCCTCGTCGTGGTCGTGGTCGTTGTGGGCCGTCGTGTCAGCGGGCGTCACCGGGCGCCACTGGCCAGAGGCGCGGCCGCCGCCCACGGCGCCCGCCGTTTGGGCCACCTGGCGGCGGGGCCTGGAGTTTGCTGGCTATGATGGCGAGCGGCAAGTCGAGCAGGCGGCGCGTGCCGCTGGCGTCGAGCTGAAGCAGTCGCGAGGCGCGCCAGTCGGCGAGCTGATCGGCCGCGGGCGCCACCAGAGCCGCGAACACGCTCGAGTTAGGGCCGCGCGCGAGCAGTCGGCGTGCGCCAGCTCGGCGGCCGCTCGATTGCGCGCTCGCCGCGGCTGAGCCAGACGACCGAGTCGGCGCCAGTCCGGTGAGCAGCTTTATGGGCGCCGACACCAGCGGCGGGTAGACCAGTCGGAGCGGCAGTGTGACACCCGAGCCCAGGTAGAGGTGGTCGTGGTCGCAGTCGTAGCGGCCGCTCGAGTCGAGCGTCCAGTGGCCCGCGTCGGCCTGTTGATTGAGCTGGTGCGCCTCCATCCAGACGCGGCCGCTGAAGCTGACCAGCTGAGGGCTGCGCGCCAGCGACGAGCTGGCCGCCGTCAGCTCGTCCTCGAGCTGCGCCGCCAGTCGGCGCGTGGACTCGTCCGCGCCGGCCAGTCCGCCGTGGACGCTGCACGCGCGCAGCGCCTCGTCGCTGGCGAGCCCGAGCCGGCGCGTGGGCCCAGCTGAGTTGCGTTCAATTGGCGACTGGAACTCGTAGCGGACGCGCACAGACAGCTCGCTGAAGCCGTACACTTTCTGGTCGTAGACGTTGCGCCGGTTCCAGGCGAACTGGAAGCTCAGTCCGGCGCCGAACGGTTTCTCGAAGCGCTCGCGCAGCGCCTGGCCCTCGATGTCGAGCTGGAGCTCGACTGCGCGCAGCTGATCGAGCGAGCCGTTGTTCAGTCGCGCCCAGCGCTCGGGCACCAGCTCCACGGCCAGGACGGGCTTGGCGGCCGAGCTGGCGGCCGGGAAGGCGGCCGAGTTGTAGAGCAGTGCGGGCGAGGGCGTCCGCGTGCCCGCAGGCGCGCCCATCAGCGGCAGTCGAGCCGCGTAGGCGGTGGCGCGCTGGCTGGCGAGCGCGAACGTGTACAGGGGCGTGCGCTCGGCCGTGTCGAGCAGCAGCGCGGGCTCGGGCGGGGTCGCCAGGGAGGAGGGCGTGGCGGCACCGAGTCGCTGGACTAGCTGTTCGCGGAGGCAGACGAATATTTGCTGCTGCGAGTCGAGCTGCGGCTCGGCGTGAGCGTCGGCGCCGCTGGACCGCTGTCTGAGTCGCTCGAGCGACTGGTGCACGGCCAGGCGGGCGTCCAGCTGGAAGGGGCGCCGGCCCGGGGGCGTGGTCGAGGCGGGCGGGGCCGTGGCCGAGGCGGAGGAGGAGGCCGAGGAGGCGGGCGGCGCGGCGGGGGCGGCGGCGGCGGCGGAAAGCGTCATGACGAGATCCTGGTCGAGAGTGGTGATGGTGCGGGGGCGGGCGATGGTGCGGAGCTTGAGAGGTGCGTAGGCGTTGCGGTGGAACTGGAGCGTGAGCCACTGGTCGCCGTTGACGAGCAGGTCGAAGCGGCCGTCCTGGCGGGTGAGTGTGAACCCGAAGGCGGCGCTTTCCATGACACTCACGCGCACGCTCACCACGCCCTCGCCGCCGGGCGCCCACTTGCGCACGCGGCCCCTGATGATGGCCACGCGCGCCGGCTCAAAGGCGCGCTCCTGCGCATACGATTGCACCGAGTTGTTGGCGATGAGGAAGCGCCAGCGCGCGAACAGGTCGCTGTAATTGGCCGTCTGCTGGTGCTGCTGGTGCTGCTGCTGCTGCTGGTCGTCGTGTGTGAGATGGCTCACGAGCGAGTGGGCGCCGCTCAAATCGGCGGCGGCGAGCAACACGTTGGCCGGCTCGGGCGGCTTGTAGCACATGAGATTGTCGCGACACGCGGCCTGGGCGCAGCAGTCGTCGTCCTCGCAGTCGGCGAGCCCGTCGAGGTCGTTGTCCAGCTCGTCGGCGCAGTCGAGCTCGCGCGCCCGCCCGCAGTCGCCACCTGTGAACGGCGCCTCGCACTCGCATTCCCAGCGGAGTCGATTGTCGTACACAGGCCGCTGGTCGGCCGGCCGCCTGCCCACGCTCGCCGCCGGCCACAGCGAGCTCGCCGCGCCGCTTCCGGCGGAAGTCTCGTTCGCCGCGCAACTCGAGAGGCGCCACTTGGCGGCGCTGGTGGCGGCGAAGGCGATCGAGTGGTGGGCGCGGGCGGCCAGGTCGTTGAGCGGCCAGTCGGGCTTGAGTTTGCAGAGGCCGCGGCGCGAGCAGTCGGCGGGACAGTCGACTGGCGGTGGTGGTGGTGGTGGTGTGTGCGAGTTAGTGGGAGTTGGCGGAAAGGAGGAATATGGACCAGCAGAGGGCCCGTCTAGCCAAGATTACCCGCATCTGGTACCTACCGTTGGCGCACTGGGGCCCCGAGTAGCCAGCCACACAGGCGCACTGATTGGTGGCGCGCAGACAGACGCCGTGCTCGCCGCACTGGGCGCAGACGGCGGCCGCGTGGTCGCTCCAGTAGCTCTGAGTGGAGGGCTGAGCCCACTCGAAGGCCTCGAGATTATCCGCCGCCGCCGCCGTCTGGCTCGCGGTGTCGCTGCTAATGGCACTCGGGGGCCAGCGCGGGCCCGACGTCGAGTGGCTCGGCAGCCTCAGCACCGAGCCGCTCGGGAGGTGGGCGGCGTGGGAGTGGTTGTTTGTCGCGACGGCGGACGTGCTGGCGCCCGTGGGCGAGGGCGGAAGCTGTGGCAGTGTTGGCTCCGAGTGGGGCGCCAGTCGCGGCGGCTGCGACAAAAAGTTGTCGGCAGCCGCGGCGGCGCTCGGGTTGCGAAGGCGCTGAATTAGCGTGCCGGCCGACGAGCCAAAGTCTGGGCGCCCGTTCGGTTCGGATAGTCGCGGCCATTATTTAATGATCGTTATGATGGGGCCGAGCGAGCGAGCGGGCGAGTTCGAGAGTGATAATGGCGACGAGGGCGCGCCAATGGTTTGGTCGTCCGACCGTCGGGGTGGTCGCGAGGGGCCGACGAGTTCGATGGGTTAGTTCATTTGCTTTCGTTTGCTCGACGTGTCGAATTCAATTTCCGTCCGAGGCCGGAAATATTGGCACACATCTCGGCCGCGCTGGCACGTCTTTGTTTGGCTCCGGCCGCCCAAATGGGCGCCCATTTGGACGGCCAACACGAACACACATCAAATTAGCATTCATACGAGTCGGCGCTCGTCTCCAGACGTCGGCCGCACTTCCGGCCGAGCGGGCCATTTTTATCCCGCGAGCGGCTTTGTGTGTGTGTGAGCGCGCGCTTGTCAATAATCGAAGTGACGCGTGGCCTCGTTCGGCTAGTGGCGCGATGACGACGACGACGACGACGAGGGCGACAATTTGATTTGCGTCAACTCAATCAAACTAATTTGCGCTCGCCTGCCGAGTGGCCGCCGCCTCGGGCCGCTCAAGTGTTTGGCGCACGCAAACGGCGGCGGCGGCGGCGAGCAATAAAGCGCCATAAAGCGGGCCGCCCGAATGGCCGTCACGTGCGCGGCGAATTATATTTCGCCTCCGACTACACTTACCTGGCAACGTCTCCTGTTGTTGTTGTTGCTGGTGCTGGTGCTGCTGTTGGTGGTGGTGGTGGTGGTGGTTGTGTTGTTGGCGCTGCTGTGCTATGCCCGCGAGCGTGAGCGTTAGCCCGAGCACGAGCGCGCCCACGAGCAGCGCCGCCGCCGCCGCCGCCGCCAGCCGGAGCCACGCGCCGCAGCCCCGGCCCCGGTCGCGGAACGCCCACTTGAAGGGGCGCGCGGGGCTGTGGCAGATGCCCTCAGTGTTTGTTTTTTTTTTTTTTTTGGAAAAACGTGCGCCCGGTGGCTCGTAGGGAGCGCCGCAGGAGGTGTGCGTGCCGGGCCGCGCTCGAAGTAGCGCCCGCCGCGACCGCCTTGTGCCGGCATTTCCGACGGCGCTGGCCGCCGAATCTGTCGCTTGGCCGACGAGCTCGAGTAGGTGGTCAACATGGAGTGGGCGTGGCCCAGGGTGCGCGTGGGCGTGGGCGACAGGTAGAGGGGCGGCGAGCGGGCGTGGGCGTTGGCGTAGAGCTGCGAGTGGCGCAGCTCGGGCGCGTGGGGGTACAGTTGCTGCTGGTGCTGGTGCTGGTGCTGGTGTTGGTGGCCGAGACGGTGGGCGTGGGCGCCGGGCGGGCTGTTGAGGGGGGCCGCCTGCTGGTAGTAGTGGCCAGCGTAGTGGGGGCGCTCGTTGAGCTTGTCGATGAGCGTCTGGTAGGAGTAGCTGAGCGTGACGCCCGCACTGGGGCTCTTGTAGATGGCGTCGAGGGGCTCGCGGGTCAGCGTGCCGGCGCCCGTGAGCGCGCAGTAGAGGTGCGCGTCGTCCGCGCGCTGGTAGGCCGCCGGATCACAGTCGGGCGCCGCCTCGGGGGCCCCGTTTCCGGGCCCCAGGGCGGCCAGCTCGAGTCGGAGGCGGCGCTGCATCTCGAGCCGGTTGGCAGTGTGTTGGCTGTGGTCCACTAGAGTGCGTTGGCCGTGCTCGGCCGACACGAGCGGCGCCTCGAAGTAGTTGTTCGCGAGCTCTTGTTCGTGTTGCTGTGGCGCTGGCCTTGAGTGGCGCTGGCCGGGCTGCGTGGGCGCCGGCCCGCCGGAAGTGGCGGTGGCCGCCGTGGAGGCGGAGGCGGAGGTGGAGGAGGTGTTGGTTGAGGTGTTGTTCGAGGAGCCGTTGTGAGTGTAGAGGCCCGTGAGCGGAATGGGCCGCTGGTGTGGCTGGCCCATGTCGGCGGCGGCCACATTTGGCGGCTGCCCTCTGTTGTGATGATTGTCCTGAGTGCCGTTCTCAATATTCCACTTCGGTCGGCTATTGTTTACGTGATCGAGCTGCTGCTGGTGCTGCTGCTGGTGCTGCGGGAGGCGCGTGCTCGTCCTCGTGAGGGTGGCGACGGCCGCGCGCAGACTGCTCGAGTCGCGCGTGGGCGGCGCCTGCGCGTGCGCGTCGCCAAAGAGCGCGGGCTCACCTGCGGCGGCGATCTTATCGAATCTGTGCGCCGACGTCGAGCGCGACATGGCCCAGGGCGCCGGCCGCCGCGTGCGCCTCAGCTGGTCGCCGTGGTCGTGGTCGTGTTGGTGGGCGTGGCGGTGGGCGTGCCGGCGGTTGTGCGCGCGCTCGACGTCTTCGAGGTAATTCGAGTCGGCGCCGCCACGCCCGGCCAGAGGCGCGCAATTTGTCGCCGTCGTGTCGGTGGCGGCCACTGCTCGCGGGCCAGTGTGTGTGTGGCTCGAGTCAGTGGAGACAGTGCGTCTGGTGAGAGTGTGGAGGTTGCCGATCAGTGGCGACAGTGGCGCGATATGAATTCGATATGGGAGTCATGTTAATGTTTGTGTTTTGTCGTGCCTATCGTTCGAGCGGCCCGAAAGTGGACGCGCTTCTGACAATCAAGTTCACGCGCGCTCGCGCCCGCCCGCTTATCAGCGGCCGGGGACACGACGCGCCGACACTCTAGGCGGGCGCCGCCGCCGCCGACACTCCGACTCACACATGCCCGCACTCTGCCACCAGTGTCGGGTTACGCAATGAGCGATGCGCGCCCGTCGCCTCGCGCGCCCACGCCATAACTCACGCGCTCGCTTGCTCGCTCGCTTATGCAAATTAGCCACTCGACGCGCCGCCTCGAGAGAGTTGGCGCGCGCCACCACTTCCGGGCGGCGGGCGAAAAGTTACATTAGCGGCGCGCTGTCCCGCGAGAGAGGCGCGCATAATCAGGCGCGCGCGTGGAAGCGCGAGGTGCAATTGAGAATTGTTTGATCATTAATTTTGTCGGCCCGGCTCGAAATGAGCTGGCGCCCGCTCATTTCGGGACCTTTTCGCGAGTTTTCATCTTTCGCGTGGGCGCGCGCGCGCCAGCCGCTTGGCTTCTGCGAGCTGGCGAGTCGGCGACTCGAGTGGTGCTCGAGTTTCGGCCAAACGGATTGAACTTTCGCCTCGTCGTTGCCGCCGCGAGGAATTGTTGGCGCCCGAGAGTCGAATGAGACAGCTGACGATTTGCATCGGCCGCCCGCCGTCTCCACACAAAGTGTCGCCGATCACTCGCTCGTTCTCGCGACCAATCGGCGGCCAATTGGGCGAGTTCATCGGCCACCTGTCGGCCGGTCAATTCGAGTGCGCTCTCGGCCACTAACTCGGCGCTTCCTCGGCGGCCCGAAAGTGGTCGCTGGCCAAGTCGCGCGCTCGTGCCGCCTGGCGATATTCAGCCGAGAGGGCGCGCACTTGATTGAGGTCAAATGAGCGACTCGAGTCGACACTCGAGCCTGTGACTGGACGAGCCGCTCGAGAGTGACACTCGGCATTGTGCGCACACTTCTGTTCCGCCGAGCGCATTAAAGTGAAACTGTTTGCCGGCGCGGCGTCGCTTGTCGACGAGCCAGCCGTGTGCGCGCTAAAGAGACGACAAAGCGACGCCGCCGACTCACCTGGCCGCCCGCGCCTTCTCCGATGACCCGCCCGCCTGAGTTGGCCTGAGTTCGTGGCCGCCACATCGACTGAGTGGCGGCCACTCGACTGGCGCGCGCGCCCGCGTCGTGAATCATATCGCACCGGTCGCCCATAGCGCACCGACGGGTCGAGATGAACTTGACGCGAGCAAACAAACGCAAGTTTCTAGGTTAAACATGCGGGCAGACACTGAGTGGAGTTGCCGTTGATGTTGTTGTTGTTGTTGTGCCAGCGCGAGTGTTGCGGGCAAAGTGGCGAGGCGACGCTCCAGCTGGACACAATTAGCGCGTGTGCACATGGCTTTGAGCGCTTCGCTCTCGTCGTCGTCGGCGGCGGCGGCGGCGCTGTCGGGCGAGAACAAAGAGAAATATTCGAGCCAAGACAATCGGCGAACAATCGGCCGAATTCGCGCGCACTTTTCCCGATTGCGCCGCCGCCACTGCGTAGCGAGTGCGAGTGGAAAATGCGACTTCGGCGGCGACACAAACGCCGCCGATGTCGAGCCAAAGTCGGTCGGCATCCCGTGCGCCGATCATAACGAGCCATTTGTCGGCCGACTCGCCGGCGTCGTCGTCGCGTCGTCGTGGCCAATCGGCGGCCACGACCACGACCACGACGACGAGCGACGCCAAAGCCCAAGACACTCGGCTGATCTAATTCGTGACGCCGACTTGGTCGCGCGCGCGAATCGATTTCCGCTCGCCGGCGCGACATTGAATTTGCTTGTTGTCCTTGTTCGCGGCGCGCTCATCGCAATTCGCGCGCCGGCCACGACTCGGCCGGCCGGCTCGCCGAGTCGCGAAAAAACTCATTACCTTAAGCGCTCATCGCGCGCGCGCGCTCAGTCTCGCCGGCGAGCCTTTGATTGGTCTGTGCGCCACTTTGGCTTCCTGTCGGCGCAGTCCGGGCGACAAATTGGCCGTCGCCGGGCCAAACTCGTGAGCTCAATGTGAGAGAGCGAGCGAGAGAGCGAGCCACAGCTCACGCACGCACGCGCTTCAATCGGGCGCACATTTCCAGCGTGAAAGTGGCACTCGTGCGCCCGCACGGCTTTGTGTGTCGGGCCGCCTCGCATTGGTCGGCCCGCCGGAAGTGGAGCAGCTCCAGAGTGGATCTCGAGCAAAGGCTGTGTGCGAGTGCGGGTGTGTGCCCGTCTCGATTGAGCCGAGCGCAAGGCGCCAGTGACGAGTGATCAAGTTTTCACTTTTGGCCGCTGTCACTGGCGGCGCTGAATAAACAATCGTGCCCACTGTGGCGCACACAATCGCCGGCTCGGGCCACTTTTGCGCCCACTCAAGTGCCGCCGGTGCGCACACAATGGGCGCCCGAGCAGAGTGACTCGAGCGGGGGCGGGTCGCGAGTGGCTGGCTAGCGGGGGGGGGGGGGGGGGCGGAGTTGCGTCTTGGGAGGGGGCGGCGTGCGGCGGGCCAGTCAACAGGTGCGCGCGAGTGTCACCTGGCCGCGTCTGCGCCGCCGCACAAGTGGATCGCCATCGATTGGCAGCTGCTGCGCGCCGTCAAACTCGCTCACTTTGCGGCGGCCGAGCGAAAGTCAGTGCGCCCGTTGTCTGCCACTGCTCGGCCGTCTAATTGGCTCGGGATCAGAGAGTTTTCATTTCTCCTCCGCGTCGGCCCGCTCGAGATACACACGACGCTCGCCTGGACTCGAGTGGAAGACAAAGCGACAGCCGTCGATTCAAATCAACGGGCGCGCGGAAGCCGACGAGCGAGAGATTGCGACAAATTTTCACCTGTGGCCAGCGTGGGAACTTCCACGTCACTCAATCAACACACTCAAGCACACAATAAGGCACACCGAGAGTGGTGGCGTTATTTGCGGCGCCGCAGCGAAAATAACATTTCATCGGCGCCTGACAAGAAAGACAATCGAGGGGCCGGCGACAGGAACACGACGAGCGGGCGGCGGCTAACTCGAGCGCTGTGTTGTGGGCGCTGACCGAGCGGTCATTCACTCGCTGTGTGCGAGTTTCAGTGGCCAGCCAGCTTCCATAATACCAGTCGAGCTGGAATTATGGAAGCTGTCGGCGCCTTCGATTGATTTCGGCGCCGTCGTCGAGCGCGCGCGCCCGTCAACATGAGCTCGGGTCGTCCAGCGAGCTCGCCACTCTCGATCTCGTCGCCCGCCAGCGCGCTCGTACTCGTCAAGAGCTCAACGAACGAACAGAAGCCCTGGCCAGCAAGAAGCCGCCAAGACTCCTGGCGCCCGCACAACGACGCCTCAAACTCCGGCCGGTCCGCCAACTGACCGGCCCCGAGATGCGCGCCCGACGCCGCCGGCCCGCGGCGCCCGAGCGACACGCGCGCCCCACTCTCAAGACGCCAAACCAAACACAACCACCACTTCCGGCTGGGTGGCCACTCTCTGTGATCGAAGGCGAGCCGCGGCCGAGGCGGCGCCGCGCGCGCACACACAAAGATCTCACAAGGCTCGGCGGGCGAGCAGCTCACGTGCCCGCCGCCGTGGCCATAATTATGGCACTGATCTCGTGGTGCGCGCTCGCGGGCGGCCAGCTCGAGTGG
>SNVD02007749.1:0-31001 GCA_013180625.2 Boswellia sacra
CCGCCGCCGCCGCCGCCACCGTCCTCGCCGGTGGTCTCGTTGCTGGTTGACTTGCGCACCAATTTCGGGTATATGGGCATCTTGGGGCTGTGCTCAACTAATCGGCGTGCACCATTCGCAACCAGCAAGATCACAAGATCACACAAGTTTCAGTCAACTGTTCAAACTCATAGACAGAGACACAAGCGAATGCACACACGCAGGCTAATACTCACGCAGACACGCGCCAGTGCACTCATGGAGCTGACAAACACTTCCGGCACTGACTTGGTGTGTGCTGTTGCGGTACCTGAGGCACCACTTGTGTTCACTGAGACTTGCTCGAGTGTGCGTGAGTGGGATCGCGTGCCAATTAGCTTGAGGTTGGTGCTGGATTCATAACAGTTTCTGAAGCTCTAACTCTATCTCTTTTTTACTCTCTCTTTCTCTATCTTTTCATCTAGCTCCAGGCGCCGTTCCGTCGGTCCTCGGTCGTTGTGGTCGTGGTTGTGGTCGTTGAAGTTGTCGTTGTCGTTGTCGTTGTCGTTGTCGTTGAATACAAACTATTGCCAGCTCGGGGCGCGCTCCAAATCTACCTCTCGCTTGACATCAACGACTCGCAGAGAGCGCGGCGACGATCGCGCCCTCGTCGCCGACCGCAATGGTATTTGAAATGTATCGCCCGCATGGCGAACACTAGCGCCCGAGCCGAGCGCACGACTCCATATGAGCGCGCCTAGGGTCGCAGGCGGACGGGGGCGCGCATAGCTCACACCGCCCCCTCTCTCGTTCACCCGCTTGCTGGCTCTCTCACGGGCAATTCAAGTTCATTGTTACAAAGGTGCGCCACGTCCGCCTGCTCGCTAGCCAGTCATAGCTAGCCGACACTCTCGAGCCGTCCCTAGCTAGCCTATCATCGTAGGGTCGAAGTGAGAGGCAGCAGGCGCGAAAGGTGAGGCGGCTGCCGCGGGCACAAGGACATGGACCCTCTTTGATTGCGCGAGTGCGTCATTGGCCAACGCAATCGCGCCAACAGCGGCATCCCCTTGATGCTTGGAACTGACGATAGCGACGCCGACAACGACCACGTCGACGACGACGCCGGCGACGCGCATGAGACGAAATGAATTTTGTCCCAACTCGAGCTCCACTAGTCAATTGAGCAACATCAGCGCCCACGAGCAGTCGCAACAGCAACGACGGTGACGAAGACGACGGCGGTGACAACAACAACATACACATCCACAGGCACAGCGGCCCAAGAACATTTCCATCTCGCTCTCGCTCTCTTCCTCGCCATCTTCACAGCCCATCCGCCTCAAGTTTTGCCACTGCATGGAGAAGGCGCCACGCAAGGGCCCATTCGTCTCTGGATGACTGTCACCGAGCGGCGCTAGGGATCGCTCTCTCGCTCGTTCGACATCCATCACGTCAACTGGAAGTCAGTCGGCTAGCTGGGCCCGAAATCCTCTTTCTTTCGGGCGGGCTGTTTAACTTCACGATTGCATCTTAGACCGCGTCGCCGAATCTCAAGAGCACATGTAAAACAAACAAAGAGCGATGCCGCCAGCACGGGCCCACATAAAATTTCAGCCTCCGCTCACTTCGGTCTCCCAGAAATAGATTCAGCGCTCGTGAGTTGTATATATGCTGTGCAGCCATCACAGCCACCGCAACAATTACACTGCCACATATAACACCGACGATAGCCCTGTCGTAGTTGGCTGCGACGAGCCATTTGGAACAGAGACAAGCTCTCACAGAGAGCATCGATCTCGGGATGTGCGTGAGGTGAGCCATCAAATTGTAGATCGGCCATAAGTTCCCAGATATCGCGCAACAGTTGCAATCATCTGCGCATTCTAATATTTGGTCGAGCTGGGCTTCTCTTTAATCGAATGTGCGTTTTTATCGATATTTCCTGGATATTTTGATCCAAAACTTATGTGAGGACTTCAACCTTTTAAACTCCATCAGATCTCGAAACGAGAGTACTACTCTTTCCCAAACTTGGACATGATCTGCAGACTATTTTCTCGGCTGCTGAATCATTGCCGGTTTCGATGGCGGTCCACGAAGCTCATGAGTCGCCTGAGGTTTCTCGTGAATGTGCTTGATAGCTTCGGGCTTGTTCTGGTTGACCACACTCTCCGAGACACCGCCAGTGGCTTGATCGACCACGGTCTTGGGCGCGAACGAGCAAGCCGATGGCACATTCGAGCCGTCCCCGCTGGATGTCGATGATTTCCTTTCGGCTTGATGTTCTTCGTCGTTCTTGTCGCTCGAAGTGGAATGCGTTCGCTGGACAACTCGCATGTTGCCCACCTTGACGGCTGGCGGATGGCCGGCCTTCAGTTCGGGCTGTTCGTTGGTGATTGACGGCATGTTTAGTTTGAGGTTTTATATCGTTGGGGTTTTGAGAGAAATAGATGTAACTCGTGGAAAGTTCTGTGTAACTATTCTGTCGAGGTATCAGTGGAATTCGGAGCTTATTTTGATCAATCGGTTGCGTGAGAGAGTGTTGACTCAGTCGGCCCTCTCGTTACACTGTAGCTGAAAGGGGGAGCTGTGTCCATATTTACGCGTGCATTAGTGAAGCTCTCCCCAAACTGTCTGCGCTCGCCCCAAATGGCTGCCCAATCTAATGCTTGCGGTCGCGCCAGTCTGCCAAGTCTGCCGATTACAACTTGTTTTCTTCCGCCGTCAGCATCACGCGCTCGAGCGGGGCCACTCGCTGGAGACATTCACAACCGCGGGGCCCCACTCCTCTGCAATCGAAGATACAGTGCCTCTGGGTAGTGGCCTCAATCCGACACGGCCCTCGGGGAGACTTCCAGGTCCATCTAGACACAGTTACTCTAGAGTAAAAATTACAACACTCGACAAGGCTCTGGCTGCACTTCTCTCTCTCTCTCTCTCTCTCCCTCTCCCTCTCTATCTCCATGCACTTCATCTCCGATTTCTATCTAGTGAGAGCCTACTAGCCAGATATCCGGCCAGTCCAGACTTATCTACCGGAATTTGTATCCCAACACAATAGACACAGTTCGAGCTCCATAATGTCAAGAGTATCGGCTCGTTTTTAAGAGATTGGTCTCTATTGCAGCTTATAGATTACTTCTGATCGGCCTTCGCACGAACAGGTGTATAAGTCCCCAATCTTAAAAATACCTTTAATACTCGTAACCTGATCTGTCGGAATAGCTAATCAATTGTGCCGCTCGGACAACTGTCACGCATCTCGGAGATACTTCTCCCGTAGTTCGCGCACACACCTGTCCACTTGTTGATAGGTGAACTCGGGATCCCAAAGGGTGCAGAATACTGCATTGGCGCTCTTTACTCGCGTCAGATTGTCTGTCTGAGCGTTAACCCGTTTCTCAGCCTCTTCTTTGCTGAGGCCACGAGAGTCCATCTGACGCCTGATTGCCTCCTCGGGGGGAATGATTGCAGTCCAAACCTGGTGCACACGGCTCGTTTGGTTTGACTCAACTAGAAGTGCACTTTCTAGTACTATCACCTCGTACTTGTCCTTCATCTGCTCGATTTCTTGGTCCACCAAGTCGTACATGGCTGGCCATACGACCGAGTTGAGCTTCTCCAACTTGGCCTTGTCACTAAAGACCACTTTGCCTAGCTTTTGCCGATCGATCTTATTGGTTGACTCATCGAGAATACCGTAACCAAAATTTTTAACTATTTCTTTGTATACAGGAGAACCCACTTGTTCATATGTTCTATGAGCAGTCAGGTCATAGTTCACCACACCTATACCGAGAGTGCTCAAGTACTTGGCAATTGAACTCTTACCACTGGCGATGCCACCCGTCAGACCTATCAGATAAGGTCGAGGCGGGATAGCGTTGTTAGGCTGCGGCGGTCTCACGATCGTGCCGAGCTTTCTAACGCGCAACAGCGATGAAGATAGCTTATGCTCGTGCAATCTTTCTAAAGACTCTTTGTTTGTCGAATTTGTATCTGGTATCAGATTGACCACATGAACTTGAAGTTCTGGCCAGCCTTTGTCGCGGCGAACTTCGTTGATCTTACCAGCTCCCCGGACTGTCTCCTGTGACACCACTATACATTCCAGGTCCCGATCTGTTATAGCGGGTCCATAGATGTCAGAAATAGGGTGTATCTGATAGAGAATCGATGAATTTAACTCGGACAAGTAATCTTTCAAGTTTCGTGCACGCTCCTCGTATGGAGTTATAAGTTCCCAAAGAATCTTTCTTTTTAGCATCTGCCCGTCTGTTACACCGATAACTAGTCGATCCTTGCATATCTTTGTTGCTTCCCCAAGAAGTAACTTGTGACCAGCATGAATGCTATCGAATGTACCGCCCAAACAGACGTTCTTGAACATAATAGATCCGATCGGCGAGGCACTAGCGGTCATCAGAAGTCTGTCTAAAAACATGCTATGTGATATGACTACTGATAGTGAGACGGTTAGTGCAATCAGGGTTTCCTGTGGCCTTGACTGTCGAGCAGGTGGTGATGGGATCCTGCTTAGGGTCGAGCTTCGAATGAGTGGCCGGCTAGCATGTTGTTGTTGTTGTTGTTGTCGGCCCCTCGACTGGTTAGCAGCATTGAAGTTTGGGTTCTCAGAATCACGGCTTATTTTTTCGCCGCTAGGATAGAAATTCAACTTTCGATGATGATGAGTCGAGAAATTCTGGTTGACTCGAGCGCCTTCGATTCTGGGCGTCAGAATTGTTCGATGGTCAGATAAACCACCTTGAACGGAATCTAACATCGCCACCTCGTGATAATGAAAAGCTGCTGGATTTTGAAATTCGAGGCTTGCGCGCGCCAAATAATTTGAATCGAACTGCACGCTTAAAGACGACTGTCATTCTGTCTAGAGAACTAGCTTGCGGGTTTGTTTCGAATCGATCTCATCAACTCACTTTTGTCCACCTCCTGCAAAGTTCGCTCTCAGCTGGTCTTTTATCTGGATGGCGCGACAACAAGTCGTCAAGCAACCTTCAAAATAACAACACCTGTAGGTAAATCCAACGCCTAAGTTATTGACAATTCACTCATTTGACGTCCGAGTTAGAAACTCGAACGAATCGTCCCAATCATCGACGCCACTAATATTGGAGCGACAAAATGGACAAGTCAAAACGCGGCAAGGGTGATATTGAGGACTCGGGTTATGTCCATCTCGACAAGACTCAAGTGCTCCAGGAAGCAAAGCAGTGCTTCATGGCTACCTCAGTAAAAACCAAGAAGCTGGTAGATGTGCTTACGAAGTGTATCTTCATCATGCTCAAGGGAGACAAACTCACCAACACCGAGGCCACTGATCTGTTCTTCCACATGACCCGCTTGTTCCAATACAAAGATAAGGACAATACGCTACGACGTCTGACCTACATCGGCATCAAGGCTTTGTCTCAACAGGCTGAGAATGTGTATGTTGTCACGTCGAGCCTGACTACAGACGTAAACTCGTCGAGAGATGATCCGGCGGTGAGGGCATCAGCTCTGAGAGCGCTCTGCCAGATATCTGATGCGTCGACATTCACAACGATCGAGAGGTATCTGAGGCAGAGTGTGGTGGACAAGCATCCAGTGGTGGCGTCAGCGGCGCTGACATCGTTGATGCGAATTGCCCAAATCAATGGCGAAGTGGTCCGAAGGTGCACGAATGAGATTCAAGCAGCCTTAAATTCAGACTCGCCAATGGTACAATATCATGCACTGGCCCTACGTTACATGTCATGCAAGAATGATCGTCTAGCGATATCTAGGCTGCTCAGCACTTGCGTTAGTCAAGGTCTCAAATCACCATTGGCAGTCTGCTTGCTTCTTCGTATCCTTACCAATTATATCAACGAATCGCCCAATAATGATGATGTGAAGAAATATATTGCTTACATCAGAGGTAACTTGAACAACCGTTCCGAAATGGTTGAATACGAAGCTGCTAACACATTAGTTAATATAACAAAAGATCCATCCAAGGTCACGAAGCACAAGATCGCCGATGCCGTTTCACATCTAAAGAATTTCCTATTCACTTCTAAGCCAGCACTAAGGTTTGCTGCTGTCAGGACTCTCAATAGACTAGCAAGTATTGCCCCTGATCAAGTGAAAGACTGTGATCTAGACCTTGAGCAACTCGTAAATCAATCTGAGTGCAATAGAAGCATAGCTATATTGGCAATAACAACTCTATTAAAGACCGGCACAGAAAGCACGGTCGACAAATTCCTAAAACAAATCGGCGGATTCCTGTCTGAAATTGATGATGGGTTTAAAGTTGTCGTCGTGGGCTCTGTGAGACAGCTCTGCCAGAAATATCCGTCAAAACATTCCGCGATCATGGACTTCCTCTCGAATATGCTCCGTGAGGAGGGAGGATTTGCCTATAAGAAAGCCATTGTTGATACCATCATCAAGATCATTGAGGATAACGACCAGACGAAAGAAAAGGGCCTAGAGCAACTTTGTGAATTCATCGAGGATTGTGAGCACAATAGTCTAGCCATAGAGGTTCTTAATCTGCTCGGACGTGAAGGGCCAAAAACATCCAAAGCATCTACATATATCAGATTCATTGCCAATAGACTGCTCCTTGATGCATCAGCAGTTGCTTGTGCCGCAACAAGTGCCCTTGCCAAATTTGGCACAATACCGGAGCTGCAGGATAGTATCAAGACCGCTCTAGATCGTTTCAGTTTGCACGAAGATTATGACGTCATGGAGAGAGCTGTATTCTACAAAAATATTCTAAGCGTCGGCGATCAAACACTGAACGAGAAATTCATTGTGAACACCCGACCAAAGATCTCATTTGCTGACTTAGAAGTCAAGTTGATGAGGTACCTTGATGGGGACTCAGAAGAACCATTTAACATGTCGAACGTGCAACTAGCGCCAGCTGCCAAAGACGTGATTCTGCAGCCTCTTGACAGCTTGCAGCGAGATGATGATATGGATGATGCACCGGAGCCCAGGAAGGAATCAAAACCATCCGGTCCTGTCGAAACTGGTTCCGTGCCACCTGTGAATGTATTTGATGATTTAGAACTAGGAGAACTTATCAAATCCACCAAACAAATGTCTCTTACTGATGCTGTGTCAGAATTTGGAGTTAAATGCATCATTCATATCTACCACAAGCACATAGTCTTCCAATTTGACTGCACGAATACCGTCGACAACATGTACCTGGAGAATATCAGCTTCGAGATGGAGGCACCGCCCGGCTTCGCAGTGTTGGCGAGCACAGAATATCCCAAATTGGCATACAATGAAACTGTCTCGATCTACGTGTGTGTCGAACTTGTAGACGAAGCTTGTTGCGAAATGAACTACTTCACAAACATGAATCTCAAATTCAACTATCGCAACGTCAACCCTGACACCCAGGAAATCGATGATGTAGTGAATGAGGATTCATACCCGCTCGAAGACATGTTAATTGATCTTTCCAAGCATCTCAGCGATGAGCACATTGAATCACTCGGTTGGGATGTAGAGAGAGCATAAAACAGATCCCGTCTACATGCTTGATGTATTTATTATTATTATTACTATTATCTTGGTGGACCCCAAATAAAGGACGAAGAATCGATTTTATGGCCTAGCATCGGTGTGTCGTCGGTAACAAACGTTTTTTGAGCAACCGTAGACAAGATGGAAAAACCAACATGAATATGGACTCAAATCAAATGGCTCACGGCTGTACGAGTTTGAACACTGCAAATTCTTTACTGGCTTTTTGAGTGAAGAATTTGCAGCCCTTCGAGGGAGTTGAGTTCGAGCGAAACCAGAAATAATCCAGACCAGAGAGTGTGCGCGCTCACGGGCTGAGACAAGATTGTTCGTTTCTAGTTTTGATTCTTAGGCACGGTGTCTAGTGTGCGAATGATGAAGGGATCTACAGACATTTAACGATCACGTGGTTGGAGCTAATGCAGTCTAAACAACGGTGGCCCGCTTACTGGGTGGCGTTGTGAAAACCCAACCCAGGGCTAGATTATTCTTGGTAACCTGCCGGTGTGAACTTGGGCGGAGCGGAGCGGACGCAGGATTTCATTGTCAAGCCAGCCATTGAACTCGCGAGTCTAGTGGTGGCGCTGATAAGCGTGAAATGGGTTTTCACGCAACCAGTGCCATAACTGCACCTGGGTGGACCGCTGCCAATTTACGCCACCGCCTACATATTGTATCGGGTGCTTATGTTTGATTGTAAGGCGCCACCCCTTTGTGCTGTTGGTTGATCGTTGATTGGTTGGGCGCGCGCGCATTCTGGGTGGTCGCACTGGTTGCGCGCATTGCGATCAAGCGAGCGCGCTCGTTGTCACCTGAGTGTAAGATTTGTGCGCGTAGCCCAGACCTCTGTCGGCGGCACAGGTAAGGCTGAAGGTGGTGGCGCTCAAGCGGCCAACTCCTTCAGATAATTTGTAGCTGGCATTCGGCTGGGAGCACGTTAGCGTTCAGCTAGAGGGCGCGCGTATTATTCGCCCAAACGGCTAGAGTGAGCTGATATAAGGCACAAGGGCGCGTTCGGTATCGAGAGTCGCTTGCGATAACAATGATCGACAGTGGTGCGGATGGCATCGACTGGGTGGCTGCGCAAACTCGAGTGCGCGCGTCGGGGGTTCTGGGATTCCCCAAGAGTTGGTTTTTGGCGCCTACGGGAAGCGGAAATCTGTCTCTAGCGGCGGATTCTCTTGCTCAGACGTTGGTCGACTAACGTTCGAAGGGCGCGATTGGAGGGGGCGAAAAGTCGCACATATAAACTCTGCGCCTCAATCGGGATCTAGTCAGACACAATTTTGGCGCAAACAAGTTGACAGTTCTCAAGTGAATCAAAACAAAGATCACTGTTGAGCGAGTAAACAAACTCGACCGTGCCGACAAAAAGTTTGTGTTCTTCGAAGTAAAGAACAACTGTGAAGAGCTTAAGAATGTACTCAATTTGTGTAAACAAGATGCCAATCAAACTCATCAACATAGCCCTGGTGGGACTCACGTGCCTGTTCGTCTGTTGGGTGGGTTGCGGGGATGCGAAATTGTTGCGCCGCTCGCGTTTCTACGACGAACTCAGCTCGCCCTATTCAGACCTCCCTTACGGATCCGGGAGTCCGATGGGCATGGGCACCGGTGAGCGCGCCATCTTGACAGTCCGAGGCGCTCGTAACCCCTACGACGGGAGTGCACCCTCCAAGATCGCCATCGAGGACAATCCCTACCGGGGCGCATACCCTCGCGGAGTCTACGACCGACTTGATGGCTACATGGGCGCCCGCCCGTCGATGTACCCGCGCCGTGACCCATATGGCTACAATCAGTACCCTTACGGAGCGTAAGTATCCCTCAGTGCCAACTACGACAGCTTTAGGCCCGCATGAGCATGTCCACTATCCCATGCCTGATGCACGTTACTGGACCCAACTAACCCCCAGCTTGTCACACCCGTAGTTTTGACCGGCAACCAATGTTTGGTGCACCGAATAGGATCGCCGTGACCGGTGCTTACCCGCTAGGATACGGGGCCCGGTTTTAGAGTACCAGTATCTTTGGGTGGGTTTGAATGAAACGTTCTGAACCTTGCCTGCTCGTGAGTCAATGTACAAGTGTATAGAGAATCAGCAAATTGCGGTGCCATCGCAACAAATCATTTCTATAGAACACTCCACATCGCACACATGACAAATCAAAAGCTCAAAAGACTGAATAGCACGAGAGAATAAAGAACAAAGACCAGAGTTTAACCGTTCGTTGTCCCCGCCTCATCCAAACTGACGCCTCAATTTAATCGTCCGTATGTTGAAAATCTAAATTCTGTGTGACCACAGTGGCCAACTAGTCTTGTCCGCAACTAAACGGCGCGATTTTCTTGACCCCGACTTCAATGTCAAGGCGCGACTCAATCTAGGAGGTGGCGGCGGCGGCCGGCGTCATGGGCGCAAGTGTGAGCTCGGTGGTCAGCTTGGCAGTGAGATCTTGGGCCTCGGTCTGGATGAGGCCCAGCTTGACGTAGACTGCGATCTGAGCCCCACTCGGATGGCAAGTGCTGCCTACGGCGCAGCACAAGGTCTACGGCAACGGAAATCTCAACACCACCACCAACATCAACATGATGACCATCAAGATGAGCCGCACTCAGAAGTCGAGGAACCGCGACAAAGTCATCGTTTGGAAATGACAGCCAATGATGAGAGCTCCAGCTTAGATGATGATGATGACGAGATCGAGGACGACTAACGAGTTAACAGTCGATTAATCGGTCAATACAAGCTGTCTATAAGCCATTTTCCTTGACAATCATTCAAGCGGACTAGCTTTCTCAGATGGTCCATGACCTCCTCGAGCGGGGCTTTGTAAGAGTCGCCCATCTCAGCTTTTAGGATTGAGCTATCTAATAGTTGCGATATCGGTTCCCGTTCGCTAGGGTCTAATAATTTACCTAGATATGAGTCTCTGGGATTTATGACTGCAATTAAACTGATCGCCTCCTTGAACATTCTTTCATTAGCTTCATTCTTACCAAACAGCCTATCCAACATGTGGTTGAAGTCGTATAATTCTTGACCAAATTGGATCAACTTGGCGTACTTCTGCTCGTCCAAGTCCATCTCGTGATCCTCGGTAGGTGCCTCTTGAGCCTCTAGGGAGCCAGCTAGTCCGTCTGATTGCTTACTTCCGGACGCGCTCTTTGAGTGGCTCTGTCCGTTAGTGGAGGCTGTCTGTTCTGAAATATTATTTTGAGCTGAAGGTTCTCGGTGGTGAGTCTTGATATCAGAAGTACTATGATTGGTATTGAATGTCGTTGGCTGATCAATGTCCATGAGCTCTTGGTATGAGGAAGAGGATGTCGAATGCTGATCATCAACCTTTTCACAGTTATTATCACCAATCATTCCGTTACAGCCGTTGTTGTCGGAATTGAGATGGCCATTCAGATCATCAGATGTGTTTGTGGCCGAGGTGGCTAGAGAGGCTGCATCCGATGACGGCGGTGGTAATGGGGTCGCAGGTTGCTGTTTTGGTTGTTGCTGGGTGCAAGGTTGATGCTGTTTGTCGCCCTTGGGATCGATTTTGCTGCTTCCATGATTGTTCAGGTCGCATGTGTAGTCAAATGTTGGCTGGAAATCGCTTTCAGCACCACTTATCAACTCGATGAATTGTCTACATTTGAGTGCAAAGAGAAGATTTGGATTATTCATCAAAAGATTAGGACACAATAGATTTGTTGCCTTGATTGCTTCACTTATCCTGCCACTCAATACGAGTTGCTGAATACTACTTCTGATCTGGATTCTTTGCAAATTATCTTTACAATCCAGCCTACTCGACTTTGAGAAGGCTTCGGCCGTATTTGGGTAGCTGTTCTGTATCAACCACGATTGAACGAGCTTGTGCAACGTGTTTTGCCAGTTACCGAAATCGGTTATTGGAAAATTAGAAATGGATAAAGTCATATTCTTCCTGAGAGATCTCAAGTCTTGTTCAATATCATAGACGAACTCATACTGGCCAAAGTTGGCCTCGACATCTTCGCCATGAGTCTTGAGTCCGACAGTGGGGTAAAACAATATGTTACTGGGGATATCATCGAATGCTTTCCCTAGGTTGAGACCATTCTTGGTAAAAAAACACTTCCCCTCGACGAGGTTGTAGCCACAACCGATGACATCACCGGTTGTGAATGTTGGTCCAAAGGGGCTCCCCCTACCATCACCATTGAAAATATTTCCATCATCTGCATGATATCCATATGATTCTCGAACCCAACCTGGTAGTTTGGTTAACACTGCATTACTTGAGGTGAGTCCCAGACCCATGAATCCTTCGCGGCCCTTGGAGATGAACCGAATCTCATAATAGTAGAGTAAGCAAGCTGGTGGTATGCAGTTGTCTGTTCTGACCGCGGCAGCAAACTTGTCATCCTCTTCACGACGGCCGTAATGTAGAGAGTAGCAACCTAACTTGTTGTGAGTCAAGCCCAATGCTGGCGCCTTAGATTCACTTGACCATGTTTGCGGTAGTGTGGATACATCATCCACACAAGGGTAAAGTCTCTTTAAACGCTTGTGGAAGGCCTCGTTGCTGGCCTTTACTGAGCTTATAATTTTGCCGTTGTTTGTGTAAATGTTTGTGCAATCCATTGTGTCGTTCGAGGTTGTCTAGAAGATTTGAGTTTCTATAAAACTTCGGAGGCTATTGATTAACAGAGGCCAAGGTTGATTACAAGCTTATTTGAATTCAGTAGTAATCTCAATGTCTAGACTTGTACTGTACGAACGAAACAAACATAATTTTTGTTGTTGGTTTCGCACGAATCTCGCGAGATGTTTGCACCACAACAAAAACAAAGCTTCCAAGCAGCAGTGCAGAATGTCTCGCTCGTAGCAAAAATCAAAACAGCGTCATATTCATCTCCTACTCACATGTTGCAATCAAACTGATGAATCAGGACTTTTAATCACGTCATTCTTGCAATCATCCTATGGTGGGAGTTATCCGCGAGTCAAGCTGGTCATTAATATACATAAATCATGCAATCCATCAAGCACCTAAGACTCATCGAGAAGGTATGTCGCTCTAAAGCTTTATGTTCCAGGTATAAATCTACGGACGCAGCTAAGCCTGAGGATATACGGCAATATTACTACCCCAACACCGACGTCGGAATAAAGGAAAGGAGTCTGAAGAGTGAAAAACCCGTCGAATCTATTCAGAAGCCCTACCCACCCTTCCCAGGAGGTAAAAATCCGAAAACCGGTGAGGTTGGGGGTCCAGCAGGACCCGAACCAACAAGATTCGGAGATTGGGAGAGAAAAGGCCGAGTTACAGACTTTTGATCCAGTCACTGTGGATCATGTTTGTTTCCTAACTACTCATAGGAACTATCGCTGTCAATCTCAAACGTGATGTTTTATTATCATTAGTAAACAACTTATCAGGCTCGCAAAATCATCGCCCTCAATATAGATATATAACCCTCTTGCGAACTATCATTTCCATCGAGACTTTGAACATTGAACTCAGTTTGAAAAGGTGAACGGTATGCAGCTCGCTATTTTCCGTGTTACTCATGAGAAATCGGTTGCCGCTTCTATAGCTGATAAGCTGATAGTCCGCTGACATACCTTAACAGATGGCCAATGGTTCGCTATATCGACAAGATAAGGGAAAAAGACAGGGCCTCGCGTCAGTAATGTACCAGTTGCAGGTGATCATGGTTTAGATGTTAGAATTCTTGTTAACACTCACCGGCCAGATGTGAAAGCTGGAAGAGAACCTCTTGCGCACTGCTGTGAGGTTGCCGGTTGAGCTCGCTCTCCGACAGCTTCTCGATATGGTGTAAACTGTCAGACCTCGTTCGAGTATTATCATTGAGCAGCGTCCTAACGCAGGCCTCAGCGCAATCACAGATAGAGTCCAACTGGTACCTGTTCGGTCATAGTTGATTGGAGTTCAGTTAGTGACTGGATAGGTAGACCACTAGCCGTGGTGACCTCGATGGTAATCTTAAAAACTCACCCTCCCTCCAAGCACAAAACAAGTCGACCGTTTGCTAGACCCATTAGCTGTCTCGTCATGTAGGCGTAGCAGGCGGGACTCAGAAGGTAGCCACCAAAGTTGGGCGAGTGACCTTGGGCGGCATCGAAGCCACAAGCGACCAACACCATCGACGGATTGAAGTCGCGTGCAATGGGCATCACGACAGCGCGAAATGCTGCTAGGTACTCTGCATCACCCATAAAATCGTCCGACCAGGCGATGTTCCAGTTGAAACCCAGACCCTCGCCAGTGCCAATCTCGTGGATATTACCTGAGCCCGGAAAGAAGGAGCCTCTGTCATGGCGATGTAGTGAAATGTACATGACATTCTTGGACTCGTAGAACATCTTCTGGATGCCATTGCCGTGGTGGACGTCCCAGTCTACAATGAGCACCCGACTCACTTGGTGATTGGCTATCAAAATTTTCGCCGCAATAGCGACCGAATTGAAGAAGCAGAAGCCCATTGCGTGCTGGAACTCAGCATGGTGACCTGTGCATTATATGATAATACTTAACAATTAGTGGGTGACTTAGTGTCACTAGTTTGAAGTCAACTATCTGCATAAACTCACCTGGCGGCCGAACGATCGCAAACGCGTTCAACAAGCGCCCACTCGCGACGTGAACTGCGGCTTCGATCACACATCCGGTAGCTAGACGGGCCACACAAGGCGTCTGTTCTTCATTCCAAGCGGTGTCCACGTCGGCGCCTTGGCCGCCACACTCTAGCCGAGTCAAACCCTCGATGGGTAGCTTGCTCAAATCAAGCTGACGCTTGATACGATCATATGGATCCCGGCCGAAGTAGTTCGAATAGGTCTCGCTGTTTGGATGTCATTGGGAGATAGAGAGAAAGAGGGCGGAACATGATTAGCTCTCAGAATACTGGCTACTTCAACTCATTATGAGACTAGAGGTCTTGAGACTGACCTATGACAAAGCTGGAGCTCGGCCTGACTCGCCCGGCGTCCGGGTATGCGTGCGCATCTACTCATCAAACCGGTGTCAAAGAGGCGCCGCCATATGGCCAAGACTCTGAAACTGTTCTCGTGGTGATTTTGTTCGTTGTTGCAGATGCATTTGTGGTTACACAGCTGGAGTTCGTAGGTAATTCCAGTGCTAGAGTTTTGATCGAATACCGGCTTGTAGAGTAGATTCGTGAACATAGTGGGCGCCTGGAATCTGTGCTCCCCTTTGGATGGCTCGATAACAAAATTCGAGTCAGTTGTACTTCGGCAAACAGCTCGACATTCATCGGAGGCATTTGACGAGTTACTACAGCCGCTGGTAGTGGTGTTGTTGGTCGTGGCGGTGGTATTGTTTGTTGAGATGCTCAAGTCCAAGCTCGAGTTGTCTTGTGCTGACTGGTGTCTGATATCGGCATTGTTGCGAGGATGTTTTCTTGCGACATTCCTTTCTGAGCCTCCACAGTGTTCGCTCACATCATCACCTCCGCCAATACCGTCGTCCACCATAACCGTGTCCACGGCCATGGGTTGCTGGCCTTGGTCTTGGTCCACGTGATGCGACTGATGCAATGAGCTGGACAATTGAGCTAGCAGATTCATCTTCTCGATCACATCTGCTTGTTTGGACTGTACGTCGACCTCCATGCGACATGTGGACTTGTGCCCCGGACAGGAAGTGACGAGCATAGGTGACGAGAGAGCCCTGCTAATTCGATGATCGACTTCGTGCTCTTGCTGCTGGCTGCTCGAGCCGCGCATCTGGTGGATCAAAGAGTTACCCATAAGGTGCGCATGTTGTTGTTGCTGTTGCTGTTGCTGGTGTATCAGCTGGGCGGTGAGCGCAGACTTGTATGGCTCCGGCAAAGTCGTCAGTTTCGACAACAACTCGGAAGACTGCCCTGGGTCCATTGTGGTGGGGCCGTGCTGGAGATTGTTGTTCGCCAACGGAAGTTGATTTGTGAGCTCATTGTAAGCCAGCAGCCAGTTGTGGAGATCTTGTTGTTGTTGCTGCTGCTGTTGAGCGAGTAGAGAGCTGAGCTGACGGATCTGTCGCTCCTGTGATGAGAGCAGATTTTGGGTTACTTTATCGTTGAGGGTTAGCGCATGGGCGGTGATCGAATCAAATTCATGGTCCATCAGCTCGCCGCCTGGTCCAACTGAAGGCGCCTGTTGGCGACGCAAAGGCAGATCGATACTACTCGCGGCTCTGGGTGGCTGGTGTTGTTGGTGCGAATGGTGACGACAGTCATGATGGAGATGGTGATGGTTGAGGTCTTGATTGGTCAGTCTGGTGGTGTCACCAGCATCAAGCGTTCTGGTGCCGGGCAGGAAGAGCTGCTTCATAGCCTCGCGACTCTGGCAGAGTTGAAGCTGGTTGAACGAGTCTTGCAAGACTTTTTGGTAGTTCAGGCGGCCGGCCGGGTTATTTGAGTCAGTGGCACCAGACAGGCCCATTGGGCCGCCTGTGATACTGCTTGAGGTCCCGTTGAAGAGCGACCCATTGTTGTTTGCAGAGTTACTGTTGTTGGTGGCGACCAATTGAACTGGCTGCTGTTGTTGTTGTTGTTGTTGTTGCTGTGCACTCTGTAGTCGACCGAGCTCGGTACTGGAGCTGCTGAGATCGATTGCTTGCTGCGGCGGGTCTTCGAGGGAGTCCTGAGCCGACAAAAGGGAGGAAGTGGACGAGGACGAGGTGGAGGAAAAGAGGCGACACGCGCGCGCCACCTGCTGACACTGCTGGTCGCTCTTGACGCCGCCACTTATATACTGTTGCTGCTGGTTCGAGCCAATCACCTGCATGTTGGGGCCAGCCGAAGGCCTTTGCACGGACTGCGCGACTCCGGCGAGGCCAGTCGATATGGACGAGGTGGGCGACTGCGATCGACGGAGAGTGGCCGCATCGCAGGTGGTCGCAAGTCGGAGCCGATTGAACAGGCCCCAGGCAAGCGTTCGATTGGCCGCAGCCAGGCGACTTGCATGCGCCGCGTTCAGTTTGCTGAGATCGCCCCCATCCAACGACCACTGGCGCATATCTTCCCGGTTGCGCAACAAATCCGAGCTCGATATAGATGTCTGACACGAGACAGGAGGGCCCGCTGGATTCGCTATGGAGGCGGCCATGGCGGCCGCGAGAGCGCTCGCATAGCCACTTGAAGCCATCTCGCTGTCGAGACTTCCGCCCCCGCCGCATCCGGCGCCACCAGAGGCGCCGCCTGTGGCTGCAAGCATACGACTTCTGCTGGTAGCCCTGTGAATCACCGTCTCTCTCAGGGCCTTCTGCACGCGCAGGTGGTGCTGTTGGCGGAGCGAAAGCTCTTCGGCCTCGGCCGTGGACTTGGCCGACGATGAGGAAGCCGGTGGCTGGTTTTTGTTGTGGCCGCGCAGGCTAGCTTGAGAGGTCGACTTCCTGAGCTGCTCGGCTGAGAAGTCGCCCGATTGCTGATGAGTTGGGATCTGCGCGAGATGTTCACCCGTTAGGGGCGGCGAGCTCGACTGTGAGAGCGACTGAGAGGTGGGGCCCTGAGCTTTTGTCTGCGTTATGATGCAAGGGTTCGACGAGTACTCGACCACATGCGAGTCCAGCGAGTGCAACAATACACGTCGAGGTCCCCGGGACTTGCGCTTCATCAGGGGACTCATTGTGGTGCGCCGTTCGATCTGGCGGCGCCGCGACAACGACTGCGCCTTGTAAGGGATGTGCATCGTGGGCATGGATGCAGTCTTGCGAAGCGGATGGTCGTCGGTGTCCTGACTGGTTGTTGTCGAGTTCACGGTGCCGCTGAGGCCGCTTGACTCGCAGGCTCCGCCTGTGCTGCCCGATACGAGTTCCGGCCCGGAGTTTGGATGGCTGGCATTGTTACTGATGGACGCACAATTGGTGGCTGTCCGCGTTGCCGTTGAGTTTGTGGCGAGTACCGTTTGGCTAGAGCCAGAGCTAATTTGTGTCGAACTGCCAAGAAGCTTCGATCGGATAAAACCTGCCAAGTGCTCACGCACTTCTTGGCTCGCAATGGCCGACTGGGCGTGCTCGTCCTTGTTCTTGAGGAGTTCCAGACGAACTGAGTCCATGGTGGCTGGCTTCGGGTTCTTCAAATTGTCCTCGAGGCCACACTCCTAAACACCTTCAAGCTCTCAGGGACTGATGAGATCTACGCGTGATGATTATCTATCAAAATTTTATCAATTCCTCAGTGTTTCTCACTCGAGGGTCCATTTCGAGCAGTCGCGTGGCTAGTCTCCAGACTCTCTCAACGACCGGATGGGCTGTGGTGCGAGGAATGCTTGCAAATGGAATTGGCCAACTCGACTCATAGTAGATGTAATTTACTCTGATGCTATGGTTTGGAGGCCAAATGATGTTGGGCCGGGGGCGGAATGTTGGATGCTCGTAGCCGGTGTTTGTGTCGACAAGCTGGCTGGCTGGTCGACGCTGACATCAGGCCACTAATAACAAACACAACTCTCGGATAGGCACTCGGCCAGCGAGCGAGTCGACGCGCCCGCACGACGCCTCGAGCATAGAGGTCCAGCAAGCGAGTCGGTCCCAAGCTTCCGACTCGTGGCAGCGACGGCAGTGGCAGCGGATCGCTCGTTACACCGCCCGGCGATCAACTTAACACTCGCCAGCGCACCACTGTCGCTTCTGTCGGCCCATTCGTCGCGACTGCCGTGAGTCTAGGCGCATAGGGTTGCTTGGCAAGCCTTGCATACGAGGAGCGCCGTTGTCGAGGGTGCTCGCGAGTGCGCGCTGGCCTGTGGCACTCGAGCGAGGAGAGAGATCGAGGTGCTGACTAGAGCCCGCCCGCGGCAGTCTCATTCTTGCCAACTCTTCCTACTCGCTGGCGGTCGACACAAGAGCCACAATGTGCTACTCACTCCGGACCGGGGGCGCGCATAGGGGGCCTATGCGGACTGGGTGCCAGAACTGGACGCAAACAAGCGCCAGTGTGTGCATGTGTATGTGTATGTGCCAGTGTGTGCATGTGTATGGGAGTGAGTCTGCTTGTGTATGTGTTCTTGTGTGTCTCTGTATGTGTGTCTCAGTGTGTGCGTGTGTGTTGGCACTCGCATATGTGTCCGTGTAGGAGTCGGCGCGTTTGCGGCACATCGGGCACCTAGGGGCGCTCTAGTCAGCAACCTGCAAGCAGGTCAAGCGCGTGCGCACATTTCTTTCGCCGCCGGGGGGATCAAGCTTGGCGCCGATGACGAGCGGGATCCATCTACGTCATCATCGTCACCGTGCCCCCTCCCTTCTCATGTCAAGGCTGATGTTGTTGTCGGCATTGCTAAATTTAGCCTGAACATTCTGACGTCGAAGAGGATTCCACCATTGAGCAAGCTCGCGGCAAATCGTCTGCGAACTTGCTCAACTTTCCTCATTCGAGAACACCTTCGGTACCTCTGCCCCCACTCGCTAGCCCCCCAATCGTAACCCGAAATTAGATCAGTGACTCCTGATAAGCACGTCCAATTGGAGTGTCCAATTGGGTCAAGGATATTGCAGGTTATAACTCAATTCCGGACATAGTAGATGGATATTTCCATCTGATACTATTCATAGTAGATGGAATTTCAAGCGCGCGCATAGCGGAGGAGCGCACATTGCTCACGGTTTTTGTGTGATTGACCAAAGCACTACATCGATCCAGCTGATAATGATCTCTGGATTGGATTTGTTTCTCTCATGGAATATATAACAATGCTCAGCGCTAATAAGTTTGGGATAGCTCAACTCCCGGCAACTGAAACTCAGTCAATTTACCATAGGTATCAAACAAACTACACAATCCCAACTTAGAAACCGCTTTGCTGTGAGTTATAAAATATCTCACAATTGAAATAATTGATGATACCCCGGAAGCTCACATACTCTCTATGAGCACCCGTTGAAGCTGATCCTACTCGAGTAACTATACGATTCGATGTCGGATATCTATAAAGAGAGAACTTTTGATACGAATAGATAACATCAACATGATGTAACTAGTGTAGGATGAATTAGATTTACTAAACGAGATTTTATGCCTCCTAGAGTGTTGTCGTATCCTATGTTTGAGGATAAGCCTTCTTCGTAAGAATTTGTAATTCAGGACTCTTGAACTCTTCCCTTATTGGGTCTAGAAGCTTGTTGATGTAATCTGCTGTCACAGACTTCAGTTCAGATTCAGTCAGTTGTCCATCAGTGAAATCTTGGGAAAGATCATCAAAACTGCTGTATTCTGTTGATCGAGTTCCAAACGATACTTTCCCAAAGAGAGGCCATATAACATGCTCGATGAAAGCGAGCACTCCATTCTCGGATGGCTTATCTACTGGACAAGATGCTTGATCGAGCTTCCTCTTCACATCGTCTGAGCTATCTAGGATGTCGATTTTAGACTCCAGCTCAGACGAGCTCATCTTCCCGCCAGTCAATCCGGGAACCATCGGGTTCATCAAGTGTATTCTCTTAGAATAACCTATTTGTGGGAGGTACTTCTCTGCGTATATGAATATCTTCCTCTGATCTACTCCGCCAAATTGAGCGTCACAATCCAGGTATTCCTCATCTAAAGCTTGAAGGAGTGGATAGAATAGGCTACCGATCAGAGGATCCGACATCTGTTTAACAACTTCGGCTCCCGCCTTAACCGCATCATGGAGGGTAGTCTGTGAGATGAGACGGAATAGATCTTGACTAAAATCACTGCTCAACTCGAATGTTGTTCCTCGTACAAATTTCAACTTTTCTATTGGCACATCAATTGATTTTAACATTGCTATGATAATGCGCTTGTAGTACTCAGTTCTTGCGTCAAGAAGATCCCATGGAGCCTTCTGACTATCGAGGTAGCCGTGAAGGTCAGCCAATAGTATAGTGACCTCGCACTCTGCTCTTAAGAAGTCTGCTATCTTCGACATTGGCACAAAATATGCGATATGTGGTCGACCAGTTGTTGCTGTGCCCCAGTAGATTCTTAAATTCCTATTGTTCAAGATAGTTTCAAGGGAGTCTTTCTGAAGGACCTCTTGTAGACGGGCTGTTATCAACTGCATCTTTTGTTCACTAGTTAGAGTGCTCTTGTTGGTCTCTAATGATAGATGTTGAATAGATGTTGGTCCTCTTATAGGTACTATTTGCGGCAATTTCTTATCTTTTTTGACTGAGAAGGCTGTTGAAGCTATTTCTTGAAAGTCTTTGGACGATTGATAAAATGTCTGGATTTCGGCCAACAGTTCGTTGATCTTAGATTCGATTCCTTTCTTGAGATCTCCAGGATGCAACTTTTGAGCCTCGTAAACTGATTCGACTTCTTCATAACTATGGTATTTCGCGTCACCACCATACTCTTCAGGTCTGGAAATCTCAAACACTTTGTATACTGGGAAGATGATACGTTTCAATATGGGCAAAACACCATTGTCAACTATATTGCCAGGTTCACAGAAAGCTTTACCGAGCTTCTTTTTAACTTGCTTGGGACTATCAAGGAGATCCACATAATCATCATCTTCATTGATGACGACGGATTTCTTGGCCGAGAGTCCCGAGAGAGGTGAATAGAATGAGGGTTTGGCATGTTTGTGGTTGATTTTCTCCGAGAGTCTCTGAGTAAACTCAATGATTTTATGCTCACTCTCAACAACGAGCTGACCATTTACTTTAGCGTACTTTTCGTCAACCGCTCTCACTATAGGGTACGCCAATCCGCCCAGGAGCGGATGTTTTATTGGCTTCAGCACTTCAGAACTTGCCGCCGAGGCCTGTTCAATCGGTGTCGAACCCGCTATTAGATAGAAATCGAGCATGTAGTCTTGATTAAGCTCGAGCTCGGACGCCAATTTGAATGTAAGGCCGGTTGTGCTTCTGGTTACTTTAGCGATGATAAGCTGAAGAATTCTACAGTAGAAATCACACCTTTGTTTGAGAAAGGGGCTTTTATCATTCAATAGTTGGCTATGTAGATCACCTACGAGTATCGTCACTTGAGCACCCGAGTCGAGAAGCTTCCCAATTTCGATAGCAGGTATGAAATGAGATATATTGAGTCGACCACCCACCGGTAGCGACCAGAAAAACTTCGGGGTGTTCGAAGCTGGTGCATCACCATTCACTTGCATCTTGAGTCTTCGATGAATAAGTATTCAAAGATCCTCTGTTGGCAAGACCTGTTAGAAAGGTGTAGACAGTTCAATAAATGGCTGGGCTGATGTTCGTATGCTCGTTTTGGGACCCCTTGTTATTTGTTCCAAAGGTGGCGTTGAAGTTGAGTATAAATACAGTTAACGCGCAGTTCGATCAAGCCATTGATCGGACGGTTGATTAGGATTGTTGCAAAATCTGCCGACGTGAACTTGACACAAATGCAGCTAGCGCGTGCTTGCCAACTTGGCTTCAGATGATGGAGTCTGCAGTTTCAGCCAGAATGATGAGAAACTCGCGCATGCCCAATGGATCAAGTTCAAATGCGGCTGGCGCCACCCTCGTGTTCGCCAAACTTTTTGCGCACAGGTCTCAATGAGTAAACAAAGAGCCCATTTTGGCGCCCAATCTCGTCATTGGCGACCAGGCCGCTTGTTGCATAACTCGATTGTTCCACAAGATTATTACCTATGGAGGTTTGACGTTCATAACAAAAAAGATACTTGCATTCATTTGAAACAGTCAGGGAATGATGGCTGCTGACTTTGTCGAGTCGTTGCGTGAATATTATGGAACATTATTCCCCTACGAGTTAATTCATAGCTGGCTAAATTACAAAGATGGTGAGTATTCTAGCATGGATATATCTACATATAGCTTATCAGACTATTAATCCATTCATTCCTCCATCCCAGGCGACAAGAGTCTCTTTAAATTCCGAGAGTTTTCATTAACATTGCCAGGTGATATCTATCTCCGATACATGTCGTTCGAGGGAAGCCATGAGTTTAGGAGGACTCTATTACAGAGGATTCCATTAAAGATCGACGCTGGTGCGATTTACAATATCGATCCGAAACTCCATAAATCATACCCGAATGATTTCAGGCCACTCCAACGCGAGCTCGTTTTCGATATAGATATTTCAGACTACAACGACGTCAGAACCTGTTGCGATGAATCGAAAATTTGTCGAAGATGTTGGCCACTCATGAACATCGGCGCCAAGATACTACACGAAGTGCTAACAAAAGAGTTTGGGTTCAATCATCTACTCTTTGTTTTCTCGGGGCGTCGTGGTTTTCATTGTTGGGTCTGTGATCAAGAGGCGCGGTTCCTCAACACGGATGCACGCAAAGCCATAGCCGATTATTTTTCGCTTGTTAAGGGGGGAGACAACATTGTCAAAAGAGTCGAGCTAGATGATTATCGAGGTTTACACCCCATGCTATTGAAAGCGCTAGACATAATAGATATGGACTTCGAAGATCTAATGGTCAACAAGCAAGAGTTCCTGTCGAATGACCACTTGATCCAAAATGTTATCGATCTAGCCCACAACGATCCTGCACTCCAAACAAGATTGAGAGACAACTGTCGTATGCTCAAGTCATCTTCTTCTGATTGCTGGAACGCTATCAAGGCTACAAGTAACGCACACAAGAAACGCTTTAAACACAACTACTTTTTACAAGAGGTAAAACTACAACACTGCTTCCCTCGATTAGATTCGAACGTCACCCGTGGCATGAATCATCTTTTAAAGTTACCTTTCTGTATACATCCAAAGACAGGAAACGTTTGCGTTCCACTCGACATCGACGCCATAGATAAATTCAACCTTGACGATGTGCCAAACATTAGAAATTTGACTGCGGAGTCCTTAGAACCCTACCTCAAGATTATGAAGAAGTTCTGTGATAATTTGCGTGCTGATGCAGCCAAAGAGGAAAACACTTTGGAATTTTAGACAATATAATGTTGACATGTTTAATCCCTGCTAGATCCCACTACAGAACTCCATAAAGATGATAAAACACTCGACGCCCAGTTGCACGCGCCTCCTTCGTGGCCTCTATTTTCTCCTAGATTGAATCCGCTCGATCCTTGATTAATGAGACCGGGCGTTTGGATTATCTTGAGGACGAGTTCTTCGAATGCAATCGCTACACCCTCACTCGTTTTGGCGCTTGTTTCTATGAATAAGGCTGATCTTTGTCTGGCATAATTGTTACCCTCGTCTTTGCTCACCTGACGTCCAGTTTTATCTATCTTATTTCCCACAATCATAACGACAGCGTCATCATTTGTGAGGTTATTCTCCAGCTCTAGAAGCCAATCTCTTAATTTCTTGAAGGTATCTTTTCGAGTCACGTCGTATACGAGGATTGCACCATGACACCCACGATAGTAGAGCGGCAACATGGTCTGGAATCTCTCACAACCTGCTGTATCCCAGAGCCGAACTTCGAGCTGTTTACCATCTATTGTCATCGTTTTGTTATTGATATCGCAGCCGATTGTTGGTTGCAACTGATCATCGAATGTATTGAATACGAATTTGGACATGAGACTCGTCTTTCCAACTCCTGCTTCTCCGATGATGACTATCTTGATGCTTACTCGATTATCGTCGGCCATGACTGAAGTTCTTTCAATGCCTAGAAGGTAGGTTCAGATAGAATATTTATGGTCGATAAAAATCTCCTCTGATTCTCAACGATGGAAAATTACAAACTTACAAAACAGATAGGCTGTGAAGCATCTCGCGGCAAACTATAATCTGTTTTTGGTTACAATAAACTTGCTAAGCCTGTTAACCTTCTGATAGTAATCTCTATAGAGAATTAATTTTCTGGATAATAGATGTTGTTTCCCAATATTTGATTAGTCTGATGTGCATATCACAGTTTAATATAAAGAGTTAACGGTATAGTTTCTCGAAGGAGGCCAATTCTATACAGTAGCAACTTTGTTGATAGGTTGGCTGTCCGTGTGACCTGGACACTAATAAAAATAGCACTGAATAGAGACGATACTATGCATACAGACCCTCCGCAATATGGACTTCTCCGGATAGGCGGCTTCAAAATAGAACGGAGTGTGAATTTAATAACGATCACTGATTCCTGGGCTTGAGCCAGCGAAATTTGTAAACAAACACTCATGCACGCCGTGAGTCATCCGCGAAGGCAAAGATCGAGTCATGTCAAATGCATTGCATTGGTCCCTCATCAATGCCTCCCGCCTGGATCATTTCAACTCCAGCGAGCTCTTGGCTTGGCGTTTGAAATTTGTGAGTAGTATTTCTGACAGGTTGACTTTATCACGAATAGCATGATTAGCCAGGGGATTAAAACAGGCAGCATTCTTGGCCTGGTGCCCATCTGAGGCGTAAACTTGCACTCATGCCAGCACAAAGCTGACACTAACAATGAATGCTATCGCGCTGAAGTGTCAATCTCTGAGTGTCGGGCTAGATAACGGCGACTTAGTGGTAGTCAACCATCAGACAGCCAAAATCAAGTTCTGGACCACGAGGTTGGCGCTTGTGAGCTGTAAGCTAGTGGCGCAAAGCTTCGATACCTATGCAATCTCCAGTGGTTGAGTGGTCGGTAAGGGAGCATTTGACTCTAAAATTCCCTAAGAAGAATAGCGAATCGTTAGCGGCTGGCGCATGTGCAAATACTACACCAATAGTTGGATTCATATTGGCAGTGGTCTGTCGCGAGCACTCGTGTGCCGCTATGTGCGCTCACGACGCATTCTCAGCGAAGCCCATCCGGGCACCTAGCTGCGTTCGGATCAACCTCATCGCAGGGCTGATGGGCGCCGGCGGAACTTTATTTTGGCGGCTCATATTTGTATTGTTGCTTAGCACCTTGATGATCAAACAATCGCGCACAAGTATTCTCAGTAACTAGAATGAACAGATAGCCAGCACACAATATAGCCCGGCGCTGGGTACAGGCAGAATCATATTATTTAGTTGGAGCCCCAGTTATATGGACGAACTTTTGTAGTTCCATGAAAAGTAAACATTGCCAAAGAAAGTGAAAAAAATTGCATGCATCCAGAATCATTGAGTGTATTAGAGAAGAACACACACATAGGTGATCGTGACGGAGGCTCTCGGACAGCACACATAGGAGCCAATGATGGACGCGATGGGTATCAATTTGCGGGTGCTCATCAAGGAGCCCCGCGGTTTTGTGCGTCTACTCCAGGTGGTATTCAGTATTCTCGCCTGGTCCACCACGGCCGGCTTCTCGACCACCTCCACACTCCACATCGACTGTCCGGATGCGACACCCTTCACAGTTGAATACAAGATTGCCTACCCGTTTGATTTGCGTGAGACAGAGGTGTCCGTGCCATACAATTGCACCGACGACACGGACGTTATCCAGGACTCGTTCCCGATCGACTTCTCGAGCACGGCCATGCTATATGTTCTCGTTTGCGTTATTAGTTTACTCTACTCCATTGGAGCCGCCGTCTGCTATTGCTTCCTAACGGCGCGCTATGAAACAGACCCACTGGCGCCCATGGTGGACTTGTGTCTGACAGTATTGCTCACAATTTGTTGGGTCATTATCACCTGCACCTGGGCGCTGAACGTATCCGATCTGAAGCACTACACGCACCCGCACTATTTTAAGGACTCGCTAACGGTGTGCCAGGACACGGAGGCCAATTGCCAGCCGTCGAATCCGGGCCGCTGGTCGTCGCTGACGGTCTCCATTGTGTGCGGCTTCACCTGTGTAGTCCTGTGGCTGGGCTCAACGTGGTTCATCTTCAAGGAGACGACACTGCACAAGCAGAAAGTCCAGCAGCAGGCAACCGGAGCGTCGATGCAACAAACGGGCATATGAGGGAGGAGCCCCGAGGCCCTGGCGGCCGCTGCCGAGTGCTGGGACAGAAACCAGAGCACATTCGAGTGACAACGAGCTTGAGAAAGCCAGGCGTCAGATGGCCAGAGTCGGGAGGGACACCGGGCGGACAGGTAGACAGACAGTAGGGTAGACAGACTGGAGGTGGCTGCTGTTCGATTGCGGCCGCCGAGCGCATTCCCCAGCACTGTTCATCATTACGTTCACCACACACAGATACACTCTTACGCATTCACACCCACACACACACACACAGACACATTGACTAAATATTATTTTACTACCTCCATCGCGATCTCGGCTCTCGATAGCCTGCGAGCGAGCGAGCGAGCGAGTTCACATGAGCGTCGCTGTCGTTATCGTAACCGTCGTGATGGCCATCGTCTCCATCTCGTTCGTCTCCGGCTCTGTCTTCGTGCTCGTGGCTGAGGTGAGACTGACGCTGAGACTGAGGCTGAGACTGAAGCCAAGCCCGAAGTGGCGCTGGCACAGTCCAAGTCCGCGAGTGGCGCCACGCGCCAAGCGCCAAGCGGCCGCCGTCGATGGCCAAGTCGAGCGGCTGTGGGCGTCGCGGCGCGCGACGTTGCTCGACGTCGCGGCTGTGGTCGCTGTCGTCTTTGTTCCCATCTGGTTATTGCATAACGAGCTCGCGAGTGCACCGTTGCCATCGTGCTCGTGATGTAAGCGGCGATGTTGCGCAACTCGGCAGTGGTGCGACGGGAACGACTTGTTGCGCGCGCGGGGCGCGCACGCCGCAGCCGTGGCGTCCTCGACTTTGGGCGCTTAGCGCGCGCACGAGAGAACATTTCCATTTGTAGACGTGACCCGGCGCCATCGGCGTAGTCGCTGTCGACAACCCGTTCGTGCTCGCTTTCGTTGGCAAACAACTCGGCGACGCGCATGTGTTGCGCTCGCTCGCTCGCTCGCTCGCTCGCACCCCGCAACTTGCACGAGAGCCGCCAGTGGCTTCGAGTCAAAGCCTCTGGCGCCGCCGCCGCCGCCGCCGCCCCTCGAGCATCGGCGAGGCGCTCGCTGGGCGACGCCAGTGCGAGTGGAGTGCCTCGGATAACATCCTGGGGCTGTGTGAGCGCGCGCGCGCCCGGCCGGCACGGCTGTTGCGCGAGCTCGAGCTCGGGCTCGAGCGGGTGTAATTTGGCAGTTGTGTGCGCGCGGCCCTGGCGGCGGTCGGTCGTGGGTCGTGGCGGCCGCCGTCGGCGCCACCAAAATATCGGGGGGCGGCGGCGCCCGGCGGCGGCGCGACTCGGCGGCTCACCGCTCTCGAGAGGAGCGGCTCCAGATGGGAGCCGAGCGGCGCGCGGCCGAGCCAATGAGTTTGGGCGAGCTGCACTCACACAAACACTCGCTCGAACGGACAGACACACACGCACACGTTAGTCCGGTTTCTAAGGCCAGTCGGCGGCGCGTCGAGTCGCCAGGGCCGCGCCGTGCGCACGCTCGCGCCGGACCAGAGCACTCGCGCTGGCCGGCGCCGCTGACTCGCCGTCAGCCGGACGGCCGCCTGCATTCTCAAGGTCACTCGGATGGATGAGCGCTTCCACTTGCGTTAGTGAGGGTGAGCGTCGGCGTCGCCGCGTGGCCGGCAAGCTGGCGGCGAACGGGCGGCGTCCGGCACACAATCGCCATTATTCTCACCGGACGAGCGGCGCCGCGGCGGCGTCGTCGTCGTCGTCGTCGTCGTCGTCTTGTAAGCGCGCTGGCGGCGCACACGCGAGAGTTACGCAACCGCATCGAGGGCGTGGCCACGGCAGTCGCGCGAGCGAGCGAGCGAGTGAGCGTCGGTTCGCGCGCGTTGTTTGTCGTTGTCGCTGTTCAACGTGCGAGCGGGCGAGCGGCCGGGCGCGAGGGAGAGGAAACGCCAGCGCCAGTGCGAGCGCGCCCCGCTCGCTGAGTCGCTCTCGCGCTCGCACTATCTGGGCGCGATCAACAGCGCTGTCTGGGCGCTTTCAAGTGCAACCGCTTATGTAACTCGCAGCGCCTGCGTGGCGCTGATTGAATAACATCAGCGTCATCGGCGGGCCGGGGCGCGAGCGCGCGAAGCGGGCGGATTGCGACGCGGCGGCGGCGCCCGCCGCCTCTGAGAAACGAGACGAGCGCGCGAGTGGCCAGTGCGAGTGCCTGAAGCGAAGCGAGTGCGGCTTGTCGATTACGACGACTAGTTGCAAGTAGAAGAATAGACGAGCAAAGCGCGCTCAGCTAAGTTTCGCGCAAAAACTGTTTCTTTCATGTGCATTAGTGCGGCGGCCGTGGCGGCTGCGGCGGCCGCGCGGTGTAAATAACAAAGGGGGCGGCAGCGGGCGTGCGGCCCGGGGAACGTGTGGGCCAGGCGGGCCCGGCGCACGGGGGACCACTTGGACCGCTCTGACTCCCCCTTAATTGTTGACGCCGACGAGTGCGTAATGGCTTTTGTGTGATAGTCGCCCGCTGTTTCCCGTCGCGCAATTGCCGCCGCCGCCGCCGCCGCCACGACCACGACCGCGACGCCAGTGCGGCGGCCGCCGCAGCCGTCGGCGTGGTAAGCGCGAGTGCAGCCTCGGCTTCGCCTCGGGCTGCTGCTCGGAACAGCCGCGCAGCCTCGCCAGCAGCCTCGGCAAGCTCGCGGCACGGCCGCCCGGAGCTCTCGGCGCGGCAGCAACGGCGGCGGCGGCGGCAGCCGCGGCAACAACGGCGGCGCTGCTTCTCAAGGGTGAAGGTTAAGGTTGAAAGTTGAAGGTTGCCGAGTTTAGAGTTGAAGGTTGATTTTGGCAGCCAGCAAGCGAGCGACTGTTGCGCGCCGACCATGGCCGAGGCTGCCCACACGGCTGCACCCGAAGTCCGCGCAAACGCGAGCGCGAACGTGGCTGCGAACGCGAACGTGAACGCGAACGCGAACGCGGAGGCGAGCGAGAAGGCGAACGCGAATGCGAACTTGAACGCCGACGCCCTACGCCGCGAGCTCGAGGCCGCCGCCTCCGCCGCCGCGGCCGCAGAAAGCGATCGACTCGCGTCCGAATTGGCTCGGCCGAGCCGCATGGCCGGTCAACAGGGCGGATGTGTGCAGACCTGAGCGCGCCGAAACTGGCCAGCCAATTGTTTGCGCTCGCGTTTTTAGCCGGGCGCCGCCCACGCGCCAGACGGGCCCGCGCGCAAGCGCAGCCCAGCGCAACAGTTACTTGGCTACTCTCACCCGCTCGCTCTCCCCGGGCGCCTCCAAGCAGACGTCGCCCGAGCGCGCGGCCACTCACTCACTCGCCCACTCACGCAACTGCTGTCCAATCGACGCGTCGGCGGCGGCCCAATTGGCGGTGGCGTCACACCCCGGTCCCGGTGAGTCTCGGCCGGAGGCGGGCGGGATCGGCGGGCGGGCGCGCCGGACAGCGTTCGAGAGGTAGCAAAGCGACGGGAAGCAGACGCCCGCGTTGTGTAACATTGCGGATAAATTTAGGTCGCCGTCGGGGCGACTCGTGCGCGCCCGTTTGAGGCGCCGCGCGCGTGAGTGGGCCCGCGACTCAGCGCCTCTGCTACGCAAGCGCATTCTTGAAGAATTCTCCAAGTTGATCGTCGTCGTCGTTACCGTTTGCGCGCCGCCCCGCTCCGCTCGGCTCGCCCCCGCCGCCCGCGCGATTTGCGCCCGCCGTCGAGCGGCGCACTCAAGAGCCGGCGCCGATCGGGGCCGCGCGCCGATCAGGCGGCGCGGACGCAACCTAAAAAGAGAACGCGCGACATATTGTCCGATCCGCGCGCACCAAATCTGTCGCCCAAATGAGGGCGGCGGCGCCATTTGGCGACAACAGTTGGCCGCACTGCGGGCCGACTTGAGCGCGCGCCGCGCGTCAGCTCGCCCCCGCGCGCGCCCGCTCTGCCGCCCTCGCAGTCGCCCCCGCGCTCGCAAAGCGCCAGACGCCTCCACTCGCCTCCTCAGACTCGCTAACTCGCAGACACACACACACACACACACACATACACACGCACACACGCACACACACCGCAGACGCCCGCGCGCACGCCCGAGCGCGCCAATGCCGGCGCATTGGATATTTTTAGCGGATCCGACAGGAAGTGGCCCATGCGCGCGTCCATATGGCACGCTCCAGCTAGGAAGCGGAAGTGGCCGCTCACTTTCACTTCCTGTCGCGTGTGGGCGGCAGTCTAACACTTTCTTTCTTCCGCCAGTGGCCTTGGGTTCGAGAGCGACAGCGAGGGCGAGAGGGCCGAGTGGCCGGGGTCACTTTCGCTGGGCGCCGCCGATCATTGGCGGCCAACAAGTCAGCTGGCCGGACGAGGCCGGGCGGGTGCGAGCCGACGGATGCGAGAGAGAGAGAGCGCGCGCTGTCCGATGATCCGAGTGAGCGCGGACGCGTGCCCGCAGAGAGAGAGAGAGAGAGAGCGAGAGTGAGTCAGGCCGACATTGTGCAGCTCAGGAGAGTGCGTCTGTCTAAATTGCACCCGTTTGTTTCAGGTTAGTCTGCGCCGCCGCCGCCGTCGGGGTCTACCTCTCGCACTCGCCCAACGCCCCGAGCCCTGAGCACTACCGGTGGCGGGGCTGCAGCCGCCAGTATCACCAGTGGCGCGGCCACAGAGCTCGCCGGCCGTCACGTCTGGCCGACGGTCGGCCGTCTCTATTGGTTACCGGCGCCGCTCGGCCTCGGACCTGCAGCGCCGACCACACCCACCGGGAGCAGGAAAAAGCTCGTCGTCGTGATCGTCGCGGCGGTGGTGGTG